>CM044117.1:10095138-10307332 GCA_024174645.1 Lemna minuta | reverse complement strand
AGTCGATGGTAACTGATAGTGCCAGTTACCTTGGTGTTTGGGCTAATTTTTTTTTTAATTGAAGACAATGCTGGCTGCTTTCCTGTTACTCAGTATGATCTTGTCTTAAAAGTGTTGATTAAACTCAAGAGCTTTTCTGGAGCAGTCATTGCTTAGAAGAGTTGGTAGAAAATGAAATAAATGCTATTAAACTCAAGTGAGAGGTGCAGTTATCTCTCCTTTTATAGTGAGTACAATCCTTCAATGAAGGGTACCAAGGCCACTTACACTTATAATGGTTATAGTTAGTAACAGGTCTATGACTGTTGAAAGGAAGGTCGCCAAGAATGAAAGGAAATCCAATTGTGTCAGTTTGCAGAGTTTAATTCTATTTGGTTTTAGTTTATGAATGCTTATATTCAAAGTTTATGAATGCTTATATTCAAGTATTCAATTGATTCGTGTATGTTTCTTGTATTGACCAATGTGCATAATTTTAAATACGTTCAGGGACATAATGAATTCATTATCTAGTATGGACGACATTATAAATGCTACAGAGTTTGTTGGTCAAAGCTCAGGTTTGTTTGTTACATTTTTGGACGACCTTCTGTGGATAGGCCTTATCTTTAAGTTATTTTAGATACAGGATATCTTTATTTATTAATTTATTCTTAATCAATTATTTATTAATTTATCTGTAAGTTATTTTCTGTTATTGCACTTATTTTTGACAGTTTTTATCAGTGGCCTGAAATTTCATCACTTATCTTCTATTCCTAAATTTGCCATTCTCCTCTTAATCAGCCACAAGTAATGATCAACAGAATATAAGGAAATATGTTTTTAATTGCTAATTACCTTCCGGGTGGACTGGGAAAAAAACCATTCAATCATTGCCAACAAGTTCTTTACAGAAGGGGATTTGATGCATATCACAACTTGCGGAGAGACCTAATTCTTCTCCTTACATAAATATACCAGACAAACCAAATTTTTCGTATTTAGATATCAAAAAAACTTAAAACTTTCTAATTCTGTTGATTCCATTTCTATCTTCTACATTCCGGATTACATTTCTGTCCTCAGTAGTCTCCTGATACTATCCTGGCATCAAGAACACACCAAAGGTGAAAATAACAAGACTCTTGATTACTCAGTAGAGGAGAGTAAAAGATTATAATCTCGATCAAAAATCAAGTACAGGGAGGTGTCAATGTGACCTGGATGTCTGCCTGAGTTAGTAGCCGTTGGATCTCCCCTCATATGCCTCATTTGAGAGTGGCTCCTCCTCTCCAAGCAGTCTTCAAGAAACTTCAAGAGGTCTTTCTTCCTCCTGGTCCTTTATTATTTACAGGCTAGTCAGCAAATTAACTTTCCTGCCTGTTTTTTTCTTCAATTCAAGTCACCCAAAGGGATGGATATCCCGTTGACTAACTCCACTCCAGCCTCCTGATTGGTTGACTCTGTGTCATCATCCATTGTTTGCTGTAGCTTCCTTGCATAAACACAAAGTGCTACCATATCATTTCGTAGTTTGCAAATGTAAATTTTCACACTTTAATCCAATTGGTTATGGTTGGATCCATCTAATTAGCTTCGGTGGATCTGTTTGGACAGGTTAGCTGTAACTCACTTGCTTGACATAACTCTCCCGCATCTGTTCTTTGTTTTTATTTTTAAAGAAGGTAACATATTTTCTGAAAGGAACATTTAGTTTTTTTTAAACTTGTTCAGGGATATTCGAGATTTTCATTAAGCACACAAGTGAAGATGGTCATCTGGATCAATTAAGCACAGATAGTTGATCTGGCACTCAATAAGTTACACAGTGATATTTGGAAATATCCTTTTTTTACTGCCAATCCACAAAATCGAGTAAATCTAGTTGGCCATCATTAGCCCCCTCTTCCCCTTTAGCCGATGCCTCCACTCCCTCTCTCCTCTGCTGGGTGGCGTTCTTGCTCTCTCACTCTCTCTCTTTTCCCCCAGTTGCTGGTATCAACTGCAATCATTTTATTCGCTTTTCTGCTAAATTTGTCTCTATCAGTTGTAGTCAACTGCGATTTGGCGCTAATCAAAATAATGTCATCAATTTTTTCTTGATTTATTCTGCTTGATCGTGATCGGCCATCTCTACAAAAAAGTTTCAGTTAAAAAATTTTTGCTCTCTTGTAATTAATTAAGGATTTTCGGTTACCATTTTAATTTCAGTATATGGTCTAACATTCTGATGCTCAATATTCCTCTAGTTCTTATTGAATTTTGATGTGGTGGTTATTACAGGCAAGGCTTTGAAAGGCCAAACGCAGAAAGTTCAACAAGCTGTGTTGCAGGTGCACCAACACATCTTTAATTAATGAAATACAAAAAGGGCTGATCCCCCAAGGAGGTGGTGGTTGACCTGATGCTAGAGTTATTGATCCCTATCCTTCTGCTAAAACATGATCTACCCCTCAAATCCTCTATGAGGCACAGTGAAACTAGGACGCGATTAGTCTCTACACATCGTGGACCACACATCAATGGAAGCTGTCTTCCTCCTGCACAACACCTCATTCCAGTACAGCTACACTGTCCATAGCACCAAGAGTATTCGCCCTTCCTCTTTCCTTCCAAAACTGCATTGTCAGATTGAGTCCCAAAAAGTCATCTCAGAGGTAGTATCCACTGATGATATCCCCTGGGTGGCCACAATCGTGTGGACAAAAGGGCACTGGAAAAGGTACTTACAATCATCTTCACCTTTGGAACACAAAACGCATTAAGTTGATGTATCAGGGTACGTTTTTTTCAGGAGTACCTGACTGATTAGCCTTTCACATCAGGAGAAGCCTTCCAAAGATTTGCACCTTCAGGGGAACTTTCTGTCTCCAGATAATCCTACATACCTGGATGATTGTTGATGCCTCCTCCCCTTGTCCCTCTCAGATCTTGGTATCAGCCTCATGAACTAAAAAAGTTGCACTTTTTCATTCCTAGCCATCTCATTCTCCTTGCAGTGGTCTCTTGGGTATTAAGGACTGCCGCATGCCCAGGAGCTCCATGACCCTTTGGTTTGACACTGAACCTCGAAGATCGGGATCCATATTCCGTCCCTACAGTCCCCAACACATCTTTAATTTATAATTTCAACTGAACATTTCTTAACATGAAACTTTTAAACCTGACAAGAAGACCCTTTAATTAAAAAAACTCGATTGTGCTAATTTCTTCATTGTGTTTACACTGCATTATCTTTGATATTTTTATGCACTTTTTGCAAAGAAATGATTTTTGCTTATCATGCCGGTGAACAGAAATTCCGTTCTGGAGGATACAATGTCATTGTGGCAACATCAATCGGTGAAGAAGGCTTAGACATCATGGAAGTAGACCTTGTAATTTGCTTTGATGCCAATATTTCTCCTCTAAGAATGATCCAACGCATGGGAAGGACTGGCAGGAAGCATGATGGGCGAGTTGATATCCTTAATATCTTGTTTCATATGGAATGTGCAGCTTTACATTTATATTTTCAGAGATCGTTATTGTTGAATGAGTCAAATAGATATATAGTAGTAGTTCGATATTTTATGAATGGCCCATCTTAATGGTTATAATTATTACCGTTTAGTTCTTTTTCAGAATGTAGGGATACATATACAATATTAAAGAAAAAAACTTGGTAAAATTGTAAATGTATCCTAATTATAACAATGATCCTATTTCCATGGCATTGATTGAATAAAAATTAAAAATGCGGTGCCTCTGTCATCAGATTAAGGTTCAATAGTTTTCCCAGATATTTTTTTTGCCAAATATTGCTACTGAAAATTTCTTCTTAGTTTTTCCCCCTAAAATATTTTTCTGTCTTGCTTTAAATTTTTACCCTGATGTGCTTAAAGTAATGGTTTTTTTTTTTGAAGAGGTGCTTAAAGTAATGGTAAATTGATTATTTCTGCTTGCATGCTTATTGCCTCCCTATGTAACGAGGTATTGTCAGAACCTCCTGGTTGAGGCTCAAATCTTGAATCTTGGTATGATAGCCAAGGGATCTATGAATATACAGATGAAGATAAACGGATCAAGGGAGTATAATTAGATATCAATGCATCTGGTAGCAGACTCAATCCATCCTGAGTTCACTACTTACTATTTTCCATACCCCAAACCTATTTGTAGCCTTCTAACTGGCTATATAGGGATGGGAGTGTCTCCACAAATTCCTTATGTGAGATGACAATAGATTTAATCCATCCTGTAACTTGACTCGGGCAGTACTTAATCTCACTCGTAGAATGGATGAAGCTGGGTTAAGATGAACCAGAGTGGAACAGCATCAATCTTATCATATTGATCCACTAAAATATTATCTATAAACGGTTTCTATGACTCATTAACATGAGACAAATCTTACTCTGAGGCTTCTCTATAATCCTTGACTCCTTGCACTTGTTTTAGCATGCTCCGGATCTGAAGTAAAGGGTTATCTGAAAAAACAAGCAAATGGCAAGACCGTAGGGAAGCACATGCATAATGGAGGAAACAACAGCTTCAATTTCTATCCAAGTCCTAGAATGGTGAGCGAGGAAAAAAAAACAATCAGCTATTTTTTCTATTCAATACCTCATTTTCGTTTTCTGTAGATTCCCCACACGTGCAGACCTCAAGTTCAGTTGGTGGAACTGTCAATCGAACAGTTTGTGCCACGTGGAAAGAAAATAGGAGATGGTTTGACTTCCAGATCTCCATTTTCTAAGAAAATTTCCGATGAAGAGAAAGAATTGATATCTAGGTACTTCAATTTGTCCAAGGGGGGTACATGGAAGCCTTCTCTTATTGCCTTCCCCTGCTTTCAGGCATTTACCTCTAGGGTTTATAGAGTAAGTCATTCATATAGAACTACATCAATGCTGATAGATGCTATGCAGCGTTTCCAAGGCTTCTCATTTAGTGAAAGAGAACATCATTCCTATGGGGTATAGACAGATTTTTATTTTTGTTTTTTTCTTTTGAACTGACTCATGAGTTTATTGACCGGTCACCAATTTTCAGATGAATGTACATGAGGAAATCCATGCACTAGTTGATAACCACAGAAAAGGTAAAGTATGTAGTCATTAATATCCTGTAGACATGCCTAACCCTTCTGCCACAAAATTAGTGGCTGCATGATGTGATATGTAATTGTATCATTATGATTTAATACACGATGATAATATGGAATTTGAAGGCTGTTCTTCAATGTCCTGCAGAGGAAGATCTGGAATTTGAAGGTTCACGAAAGGCAGCTTCGGAGGCGAGAGAAAAACATGATCTTCGTCCGAAGGATATCTCTTCCCTTCACAGTTTCCTCTTTGATGAGAAGTTCATGACCGTGGATATGAGAGGACATGTTTCAATCTTGTCCATTCCTGTCCTTTCATTTGTTAATGGATTGCCATGCATTCAAGAGCTAGAAAACATAGTCTCAAATTCAAGATCGCTTCATGAAGATCGTGTGGCTTTGCCCCAGGAGCAAACCTCTAATGACTCACCAATGAGAAAGTCAATGCCTGATCTTCTTGATGTGGAATTTAGCCCGACTCACTTAATTCAAAAGGCCACACCAATGAGAAAGACAGCAACAGCCAGTCCTACTGTGGGATTCAGCCCGCAGTTGTCTCACTTCATTGAAAAGGGCTCACCCTCGGGAAAGTCAATGCCTGTTCTTCCTGATATGGGATCTGGACAGCCATTGTCTCACTTCATTGAAAAGCTTTCACCAATGAGGAATTCAATGCCTGATCATCCTGATATAGACTTTGGCCTGCCGTTTACTCGCTTCAGTGGAAATGGCTCACCAATGAGAAAGCCAATACCTGATCTTCCTGATATGGAGTTTAGTCCACGATTAACTCACTTAATTGAAAAGGGCATTGTTCCTGAGTCTCCAACCGTGAATAGCAATTTGTGTCCTACAAAAGTGGCAACTTCATCGGGTCCTGTAGAAACTGTAGAGAAGATAGTTTCCCCAGTTTCACCAAATGATGAGCTGCCATTGTGCTCTCAATCTTTGAGAAAGATTGACATCGAAAGAGGGGAGAAAACTCCAGTGACTGTTCACTCGAAGAACAGCTCAAGTGAAGGATGGCGATTGGGCTCTGCAGAGGCTTTAAAATCTGTTCATCGGACTCCAAAATTTAAGAGGCTTCGAAGGCATCGTGATTCCCTCCGGAAGCTTCCTTGTAAAGTTCTAGAAGAAAATTTTCATTCACAGGTCAAACAGTTCTGCCAGCGCACTAGCCAGAAGAAACTGGAGCGGTCAAAAAAGGTCAAAGGTAAGTTAAAGTTTGACCTTTTCCTGTACATAAAAAAAACCTTCTCCAATCACCTCTCTTCTGGTATGTGGGATCTTAAATATGATGACCGTAATATTAAATGTTATTTATTCAGGCAAAGGGAAGACCAGAGTCGACTGCAATCATTTCATTGAAGAGGAAGCAGAGTAAGCCTACTTTCCGATGAAAACTGCGATGAAACTATCCGACGAGTTTAAATCTTGATTGTTATTTTATCAGGGTATCTTCGGATGCCAGGGGATCGGATGATGAAAATGAGAAATCTGTTGATAGTAGATACGATGATAGTTTTATCGACGATGGAACGGACTCTACCGAGACAACTTCTCGGGCAGAGAATGGCGGGAATGATATGATGGTATTTTACAGGTATCAAGAACTTTTTTTACTCAGAAGTTATACACTTCCAGTGTTCTTTCTGCCAATAAAATTAGGGTTTTTTTATAATTACAGGCGTTCTCTGCTCACGCAATCACCAACGGGCATGAGAAGCCCTTTATTCCCTACAAACTCTGCCAGCGAATCTTTCTCCCCAGGGAGCTGTTCTGCTGAAAAGATCATCAATTCACTTCGCACCCCTGGAAGTATAGATAATGGCAGAAATGGGTATCCTGCCTTGAAGTCAAGAACTCTTAATGTATATGAAGATGGAGAACCCAGTAGATCCGTGGGAGAGACTGGGAAGAAAAAACTCAGTTTCTTAAACGTTGACCCAGAGATCCGACAAGGTCAAACCTCCCATGATGAGTTGACTGCCATAGCCATATCTGACGATGAGTTTTATGAGGGCCTGGATCTTGACGCTGTTGAAGCACAGGCAGCTGAGCTTCTGAGGTCAAAGGCGCCGGTGGGTTTTGGCTGCAAGGGTTGACCCTGAGCCCTGATGTCGATTTTGAGGCTTCTCCCTCGTTTGACCTTGGGATTTGATTGGGTTGACTATTATTATCTTCTCAGTGATTTTGCAGCTTCTCGGCAGCGAAAAACTGGGTCAGGAGCTCTGAAAAAGCAAATGCTATGGAAGATCCAAGTTGGTCGCCGAAAGGGCAAAACTCAGCCGATGAAAAAGTCAAAGCCGTGGAAGCTCCAAGGCTTTGTTAAGGAAGAACGGCGTGGAGGCTCTGATAAGGTCAACTCGGTTGGAGCTCCAGGTCTGTATAAGAAAGTCAAAACAATGCCGGAGTTACGAAAGGTCAAAGTCCCACAAGCTCAAGGTCAACGCCATGGATGCTCCATGACTTCCAGACGTTCAAAGTGGGCCAAGATGCTGCCACGGCAATTTGATGAGATCTCCCAGAAAGACATCTCTACCGTCTTCTCAGCAGGAGAAAAGCTCGTCTGAGAATCTATGAAAAGTCAACGCCGTGAAGATCGTGGCTACGCAGGCTAAACCCTACCGTATGCATATTCCTAAATTCAATGTAGACCTACCATCTCGAGCTTGTGATCATAATAAAATGTCCATTCCATGTTCTTTACTAGGGTATTTCCATTTCAAAAAGCCCAGGTTTCCGCCGCAACAGCAAAAGGAGAACTGTCCACAAGGAAATTTATACAAACAAGCTGATATTAGACAAACTTCAGCAAGGAGAGGATCTAAGCTCCTCTGCTCATGATCCGTCATCCCCGATTACAAAACTTGCTTCTTTAGGCGACCCTCGAAGCTCCACAAAACTTATAACTACCGAGATAGCGACTAGCCAGAGAAGAAGGACATTGCCTTCTGAAAGTCCAGCGATTTGAGAGCAGCTTCAGGGAAATGTCCGTTGTTCGGAACCCAAAGTCCACTCTCCTTTGGGAGAACTAGCTTTCCCCCTTCAGTCTCCGAAGGTGAAGCTTCTTGCTTCTTCTTCACAAACGCGAAGAACTCTTTCACCTGGCGAGCATACCTGCCACAGAAACTCATAAACATAAGGTTCTCATGGTATCTGGCGAAAGAACAGGTGAGAGGAACGAGGTAATCACTGTTTCTTCGCTTCGATATCTTTGTTGAAATCGATGTTCGGCTCGCAGTCCAGCACAAGCGCCGGAACCTTTCAAGAGAAAGGAAAATAAAAAATTTAATCAAACTTTTACTGGTGTTTCGAACTCGATTAACGAATAGGCGCCACCTTTTGAATGCTGGAATGCATATGGGCCCCTTCGAGGTAGAAGACTCGGTCTCTGATATCTGGGTGCAAGGAGTTATCCAGATGGGTGGGTAGCTGGCTCACTGACAAGACTCCATGGTTGCCGCTCTGAAAGGGGAAGAGCCAGCTCTCGTGCTTTTCGTGCAGGTCCCTCAGATAATTCAGACTCACGCCACCCTCCTCTTCTCTTTTCCTCAGCATCATTCTCTTGTGGCAAGTATCAGGGCTAGCTCTAAGGTAGATGAATCCATCAGGGATGAGACCCGGGAGACAGGTGACGACCGGGTCGAACCAGGAGTCGTAGATGCTGATCTCCATCTCGTTCATCCAGTTCGCTTCATGAACGGCTCTCACAAACACCTGGGAGACAGCATTGAGACAAGAAAATGGAAACTGAGGGGAAGTTTTGTTCGGCACTTACCATCCTGTCGCTGAAAACACTTCTTTCCATTAATCTGAGGGGTTTGACTCCACCGGCGGATTCTCTCTCCTGCATGACCCTCGTGACGAAAACGTAGTTCTGGAAGGTGTAAGCGTATCTCTGGGGCTCAGCGTAGAAGGCATCAAGTATGTTAAAGTGGTCAGGACCAACGTCTTGCCACTTCGATATCGGCTCAGGCACAATCTCCACCAGATCTCTCAGCTCAAGAGTTTCGTTGGCAATTCTCTGAAGGAAAGTTGTCTTCCCAACACTGATATTCCCTTCAACGCAGAAGGTCAGCCTCTTCTTCTGAGAAAGCCTCACCCCACTATCATCCTTCAGCTCCTCGTCCACTCTCTCTTTAATGAAGGTGGTTATGCTCTCGGCGTGATTCTTGTGGATGATCCCCACCGAGCTCTGCAGATAGTCTATCATCTTCTGACTGGATTCTCCGAAGAACTGCGCGCAGAAGAGGGTGACATTTAATCAATAAATACAATAGAATGTCAATTCATTGATGGAAGAGGCGAACCTTGTCCCGGTATAACTGCTTCAGGTCTGCAACGCCTCCGATGCCCTTGTCCACCAGCTTCCTCAGATTGCGAGGACCCACCCCGGGAATGGTGAGCAAATCGACATTCTCAACTGACACTCTCTGCTTCCTAATAGATACTCTCTGCGGCTTCTGCTCCGGTTCTACGGTTTCCTCTTCTGAAATAGTAGATTTTTCTGGGTCTTCCTCCTCTATAGAAGGTTGCCTTACCCTAAACCCTCTCCTTCCTCCGGCGACGCTTCCGTGAGACCAAGCGGTCGCCGCGGAAGAAGGGAGCCGGGCTCTCTTCAAAGCCACCCATGCTCTTCTATTGTCTTTGTAAACGCAGCTGCAAGAGAATGGAGGACTCGTTCTCCATTGCCGGGCAGCCGAAGCAGAAGGATGAAGATGAACGACCGGCATGAGACTGAGAGAAGAGGAGAATCTGGTGGACAGGCTAGGGCAGAGGCTCAACCGCCACCACGTCTTTTGCATACCTAGAAATCCGAGCTTCGACGCTTGCCGTAGGCATGGAGGAGGAGCATCGGAGGGGAAACCTTGACCCCCGGAAGAAAGATTTTTGCCGCCCTTATCTGCAACAACTTCCTCTTCCTTCTTCTCCGCCTTATTTTTTTACTTTTTCGCCTGGAGATTTTCTGTCCCCTCCTCGGACAGAGGATGTAAAACGGCGGGAATTAGGGTTTTTGGTCGTTCTGTTGCCAGGAGGGTTGAAAAACCACGTAGCTGCTTCCAGGTGGCACTCTGTAATGGACCCTAGTGGCTTCTGCAACTGGGCTGAAATCCTTATTTTAGAATAAATAAATATGACAGTTAAATTAGGGGAGACGAAAAAGGTTCAAGGATCCAGCCGAGAGGGGCCGTACGATCTGCGAGATCGTGGGGAGCTATGGCCTTTGGGAGGAAGGTGTAGTTGGCCGTTGGACTCATAAATCGCCTTTTGGCGGGGCGGTTGTAGGCGCGGAGGGACGGAGATGCAGACTAATTCTGCCGTCATGATGGGGAATTACTCGATGGAGGCGTACGATTCGCGACGGAGGAGGGAACTGGTTCCTGCTGCCCGATGGTTGAAGACATGGTAAGATATCTCCGAGTTTTTTGGTTTCTTTTTCTGGTTGGGCATTTGATTGGTTTAGGATTTCGCTGGGAAATTGATGCGGGATTTTTCAATGTGATATTTTGTTCGATGGTTTATTTTCTGGGTTTCAATTCGTCTCTGTGCGTCGCCCGAAATTTTTGATATTCGTGGCTTTCTAGGGTTCCGCAGGATCTTCTTGCGACCGGTGGGAAGGGAATGGTTCTGAAATGGATCAGAGGTATTTTTCTCTTATTTTCCACTGGATTACTTGGATTGTGATTCCAAGTAATGCGAAAATTCCTTCCTGACCCGACTCGTGGCAGATATTCTAACCTCGAAGTTATCTTTCATACATCAGAGGACTTTCTTCATGCCATGAAAGAAAAACTAGAAGAGCCCGAGCAAGAAGAACGAGAACCTGAGCCGACCACGGAAATCCTCTTCCTCTGCAGTTTCGAAGGCTGCGGCAAAACATTCGTTGACGTAGGCGCCTTGAGGAAGCACGCCCACGTGCATGGAGAAAAGCAGTTTACTTGTCACTACGAAGGATGTGGGAAGGTGATCTCATCTAAGCTCCTATTTTGCATATATTGCGCTTTGTAATTTTTATGATAGGCTTAGGGGTTTGATCACTTAAGATCAACTTGTTGATCGAGATCAACATCTCAATCAGTCAATTTGGGCAGCCTTGTGGATCTTCTGATCAATTGCCTATTTTACAAAGCAAAATATCATAATGATCAAGTAAGATAGAGTAATGTTCCATCTGGACTTTCAGATATGCCTTTAGACTGATGGAACGTCTTGGATTCTCCTTATAAACAAAAAATGTCTCAAAGAAAGATGACAGAGTGAAAGTCAATTGATCATAAAGATAGACCAGCCACTTCTAAAGATCGAGATTGAGAGCTGTGGGGAAGACAGGGCGGGGGGGAGGGCAGGGTTACTATTATCTCCAATCAGGACAATCAAACATGATCTCTAAATCTTATTGAACAACCTCCCATTACTTGAAGGATCCATAATGTGGTCGAGTTTTCTTCATTGTTCTGTTCATTTTCCTTTTATTACAGAACCTTCTTGTGAGCATCATTTTGACAGAAAGTCTCTAATTATTGTAAAATCTCTGTGCCGTGTTATTGCAGAAATTCTTGGACAGCTCCAAGCTTAAACGGCATTTCCTTATACATACGGGTGAAAAGGCCTACGTATGTACTTATGAAGGTTGTGGCAAGGTAAAGTTCTCCCCTAGCACCATCACATGATATTATATATCTGCATTGGCTCTGAGATATTCTACTGGCCTGGGTCAACATTTTGTCTCATGTGATTGATTTTCAGGCCTTCTCCTTGGATTTCAACTTGAGGGCCCACATGCGAACCCACTCTCAGGAGAATTATCATGTCTGTCCCTATGAAGACTGCCAGAAAAGATTCGCCCACTCCTACAAACTCCAGGGCCACATCAAATCCCACCATGAGAAGGTAAAAGCAATAAATAAATAAATTAAACTACAAAGTATTTCGTTTGAATGAGATTTTATTCAGGGAGCTGGGTCAAAGGTGGCTGCTACAGAGGAGCGGGCAGCAGCACCACCAAAACCCTCGGCAGCACCCTTCTCAGACCGTCCATATGCCTGCCCATATGAAGGTTGTGACAAATCGTACATCCACGAGTACAAGTTGAAGCTTCATTTGCGAAGAGAGCATCCAGGGCATGACGCAGAGAACGAGAAACAGGAAGCAGAAGGGAAGGCTTCTTCTAAAAAGAGCTCAAAGAGGAGTAAGACGAGTTCTCTGAGCTTGAAGCAGCAGCAGCAGCAAGCTCCGCCACCGGCAAAGATAAGGAAAGCCCCGGCGATAACTCCGTCAAGCTCAGGCAGGACACCATGGTCTGTGGCTGTCAAGGGGGGGTCGGAAGATAGTGAGGAAACTGAAGAGGACTACGAGAATGCTGAGGAGGATGCATGGAGGTACCAGGTGGCTGCTCAGGCAGATGATGAAGAGACTGAGGATGAAGACTAGCTTCTCTCTCTCAAACGATTTCACTTCAATGTGAGTTTCTACTCCCTTTCCTGTTTCCAGTTTCTTCTTTATCTAAGTCAGTTAGATGAGTTAGGAACTTTTATCGGGCCATATGGTTCAAAATGACAGTTTGAGGCAATCAAGGACATGAAGAACTTGAGCAAAATACCAGCAGGCCCCCGCGCCCCCCCTCTGATTAGGTGAACCAGATTTTTGATTAATTACCTTTATTTCTTAGTTATAGGCCATACATCTTGGCACAATATGTCTAAATTTGATGAGGTGTGTTTTTTTAATTAATTATTTCTTCTTTATTCACTGGTCATCTGTAAATTCATTTAGTGTGCAACATAGTTAATTTGATGAAATCAATTTTATAGCTAAATACTTAAATGATGGATCAATTATATAACTAAATTTACAAATATCTGGGTAAGGTTTCTACCCTAAAATTCTTATTAGCCTGTCATTTTCAACCGATCCATTGTGAAGATGAGATCATCCAACTGTGTTTATAGGTTTAGTCCTATCATAAATATTTTTGCACTTTGGCCCAATTGTTATTCCTGCATAGAGATTGCAGGTCAAGTTGGGATTGCCCAACCTTGTCGAGAAAAAGGAGCTGCACCCATCCAAATGGGCCAGTGTGGGAGAAATCACATGCAATGGCTATTCTTGCATTTGATGTCAGGATAATTCATTTTGAATTATAATGCGAAAATGGTAGAAAACTCAATGAATTGTCTTTGTTATGTCATCGTTACCCTTGGCCACATGCGATTGTCAAACAATTCCATGGACCTCCCTTTCTCCTTATGTGTGCAAGTCTTATCAAATGGATGACCATCATTGTGTTTTTCCTCTTTCTTTTCTTTTTCCTGATCATCTACTAATCTGCTCCTTGACAAGTGTACTAACCTATTTGAATTTGCTCCATGTCCCCTCAGCAGTGTATTTTTGTTACTCTCACGCACAAGGTTATTTATCTATTTCCTCGAGTGTTATGATACAATGTCTCTGAAATTCCCCCTATGCAAAGAAGTCTTTTATTTCTCATTCCCATTACATCATTGCCTTCACCATCATCCTGCAATCCACTTCCATTTTCACATTGATGCATGAGTGCCCTTCATCTCTCTGTAGTAATCGCATTCTCTCCACCCCCATTGCCATCCTTATAACCTTGATCTTACATCTGCCAAAGCCAATGTAAAATAATCTTCGGTTTCTATCAAATGTAAAACCAAGGTACTTGTCGTCCTATTTCTTATATTACTAATTAAGATCATCACTCATCTACCTTTTGCTCCTTGATCATATGTCTAATCTTTGTACCCGTATGAATTGCCACAAGGCACAATTGATGGCTCCATGATTTTTTTAAGGCATATGGAGTTGACTACATCAAGCTTTTTCTTATTGTCCATCTCACCTCTATTCAAGTTATCATTTATATATCAATCAATCAATTATGGCCAACTTAATTTCTGTAATGCCATTCTATTGTATGGCTTACATAAGCTGGGCATATGATGACTTATGTGGAGATATAAAGACATGACAATGGGTGATCCTTGGAGAAAGGGTGTATTGAACTTATCTTTAAGAATCCTTGGATGATATTCTTCCTAATTTTTAATCAAGTTAATGCACGCCAAAGTTGTATAGGTATCCTCAAACACCAAAATGTCATGTGGATGGATAATCACACTGACTTTGCCCTATGAATCTTTAGTTATGGGAATCTAAACCATCAAGCTTTTATATGACAAGATTTCCACAAAGGTGATTATGGGGTCAAGATGGGATATTACGACCTCGGTACTAAGAGAAGACAAAAATATAGGAAATGGTGTTTATAGTTCTTAATCAATGCAAAGAGAAATATGAAAAAAATGAGTTTTTATAATTTTTTTTATGACACTAGATCAATTATATTGACCAATTAGGGTTTAAGAATTGACGATATCCTAAGTCATTCATAGTGCGTCATGGTGATGAGAGATTATTTGTCTATGATAAATATTGACAAACAAGTTCTATGTGCACGTAGGATAACCCTATTACCTTCTAAGACATATAGTGTATCTTGACTCTTAACATGTTGGCAATTCAACTAATCCATTTGATTCAATTGTTATACTACTAATTAATTCATATTAGATATTTAATTATTTAAATTGACATATCATATTATGACATTTCTGTGGAAAAGTGGAAACCCTATTATCATATTGAAAAATAAAGGGATACATATAGTAACACTTCCCCTTAAGTTGGATTATTTAGATCAAATGCTTAGCTTGACACCCAAAAGAGTCATATGATACATCAGTGAGACTCCTGGTGAGAATGTCAGCGAGTTGCTTTGATGAAGGCTTATGTAGTGTTGAAATAACACTATTCAAAAAGTTGATATCAATATGCTTGGTGAGCTTGTGAAATGTAAGGTTAATGGCAATGACTATAGTTGCTTGGCAATTAAAGTAAAGATGCATGGGCATCTGAATCGTAATGCCCAAGTCTTGTAGAAACTATTATAGCCATACCATCTCATGACTACTAGCCAACATAGCTCAATACTCAAATTTTGCATGAAAATGATGAACTGCCTTTTGTTTCTAGGAACTCCAAGTGATAATATTGCCCCCAAGATATGTGCAATTCCTTATAATCAATATTTGATCTCTTATATCCTTGACATATTAAGCATTGAATTCGGCTTCGATACGAAGATGATTGTTGATGAGACGAATTCATGAGGTCGTTGAAAACACATGAAGACGTGTCAAAACAATTTTCAACCCCCCCCCCCCCAATTTAAGCTTATAATTAAGAATTAAAGAGTATAATGGTGAATAAGGGTTAAATCTAAGGAGAATTAGGGAATTTTTGTGGTATTCTTCAAATTCGATCAAATCAGATGAAGAATTGAGGTGAGAAATTAGGGATTTTAGTAGAATAGGAAAGAAGACTCAAAGATAAATTCACAAAATGAAAAATCACGCCAAAATTCGATCAAGGATCAATATTCGCGGAGAAATCAAGAAGTAAAAATTAGATAAAAAATTTGATCGCGATGAGAGAGAAAACATATATAAATGATAAATTAAACTAATCTAAGCTGTGAAATAAAAATCTAATGATACACGAAAAAATACTAAGAGGAAAAAAATAATCTAATCGAAATTGCGCTCAAAATAATCTAATCGAAAACAAAGGCTTTTCATTTCACATTTTTTAAAACAAATTTTGGCATTCAACATGTGAAATCTCCCTACTCTTTAGATGAAATCTCACTTTCAACCACTCCTTGGACGCGGAAATGAGTCTAGAAGAGGAAGAAAGTAAGAGATTCAAGGACAAAGATGTCTAAACAGTTCGATTACTCGAAAACATCTAATAATATATTTTTGTTGAAGAGAGAGAGTATAAATAGACAATATTTGGGTGTAATCGTTGGATTTAGCGTTTCATCTTTGATCAACGGGTCAGATGAAATGCTAGGAAGCGAATCGTTGTCATTAAGTCACATTCTTCCGATTAGAAATGGAGTGCTAGATGAAGTCATGTCATCGCATGAAGTTTGATTGTCATGTAACGTCTGTCGTTCGATTTTCATCAAACGCCTGAGATGTCACTGCGCGTCCATAGAAGTCCATCGAGTGCATTTAATATCAACTATTATAACTTCTTAGAAGAACGACTGAGATTAAATCGTTTGATAATGAATCGTTGCCTCATAAGATGTTGCTACGTACCCCCCCTTCCCTCCCCCCCCCCCCAACTTAAGTGAAAACCGAATACTTCGATTAAATATGCGAATCAGACACTTCCTGTTGCACTGTGTCACGTGGACATAAAAGGAAACACAAATAGTCTCACATGACAAAAATTAACGTGAAATATCAGTATATAACTAGCATGTGTTAAGTGGGCTTAGTGAATATCCTGAAAAGGATGCCTAACCCACTAATCACACACGTGAACACACGCGCACACATGCATGCCCACACATGCACAAACACGCACACGTGTGCGCCACATGGTATGTACACATGTCGTCATGTAGCCACATATCATTCGCCCGTCACGTTAGCTACCATGTCAGCGCACGATATAAAAATGATATTTTAATTTTTAAAATCCAAATAAATATAATAAATTTTAAAAAATTTAGAAAATCCCTAAAAATTAGAAAAATTTATAACTTTTAAAACACAACTCTAAATTAAACCAAATTTATTTTGTTGGATCAGAAATTAAATAATATATCAATCTAAAAAGTCAAATTTATTAAATAACAAAAGAATAAATTTCTATTTAAGAAATACACTCATTTATCTTAGAGAGTAAAACTAGAAAAATAAAATGAGTGTATATAAAAATGTTTTCTCTTATTATTTAACATGAAAACCCAATTATAATCTCAAATATAGATGGGAATAATCTATTCTAAAATATATTATTTAATTATGCATAATTATCCCTAAAATAATATATTTTGATATTATAACTTAAAAATACATGAAAGGATAGATATGCACTCGAAGTACGATAACATACATAAAAATAGAATATTGTATGCCTTAATATTTATAAATAATCACATAATTATGTGTATAAAATGTATATTATCAATTGTGGTGTTGATAGATAAGCCCTTTGCCAAGGGATTTCTTGATCAATATAAGTTGACTATGAGAGAATCCGTAATGCACATTCCTATCACACTATGCAAGGTTTATGTATAAGTTGACTAGGAGCAGTAACAAGATAAGTAATATTGGGGTGAGGGACTATCAGATAGATTAATTTCCCTAATAGACGTTGACATCTTTTGTCACTAGTCAACATCAATGAGTCAATGTCCTAGAACTTAGGTTAAGCCTGTATGGATGATGACGACAAATCATCATGACGAAGATCTAGGGCGTACTTATTATGACGTACTGTGTACACGTCATGCAACCCTAAGTGCTTGTGGGGATAATCTTTGGCAGTAGAGATACCAACCACATCGCTACTTTGGCGTTTCAATTCTGAAACGGCAAGAATGAAATCCTCCGGCAAGACTCCCGCCTTTTTGTTTCATTTCGCGAAGATAGCGGATCGACGTTCTATAACACCGGAGTCTGCTGCGGCCATCGACCACCGGTTCTTGTGTCTCTCCCTTTCATCCATCGTTCCGAGTTCTACTTCGCCTCTCTCGTTCCTTCTTCTTCCGGAGGTGCTCGGCTCGTTCTCGCTTGCTGGCATTCCTCCGCCGACGAGCAAGGAAGACCATGCAGAACAACTTCTCGCAGCGGTACGCATCAGGCGACGCCATCGGGTTTCTTTTCTTGTTCAGTCGATCTGATCTCTCTTCGCAGCGCTCGGGTATCCCCGCGGAGGATCCACGCGACGATGGCGGGAATCGAGAAAAATCGATGTAAGAGAAGTCCCCCAAACATTCTTTCCTGGTCTCTACCATCCCGCTTACCATTTTTCTTCTCGTGTCCTGTAACAGGAATCGCTGGTGCTGAACGAATCCGCTCTCCGCCAAAGCAGCAACCGTGGCCCTCCTGCTGCCGCACTTTAAACCCAGCTCGGAGGCTCGCCCTCCCTGGGATGATAATGACCCTGGACGTAAGCACGAACAGTTCGGTAATGAACAAAGGTGGCGTCCCGTTTGACTCTCTCGTTCTTTTCTCCTCTACAGAACGTCGTGATACTCGAGGAAGCGCCGAGAAACGCGGGTCAACGCCTCAGACGCGACCTCCTTCCCGAAGATTCAACCGCGTCATTCCAAGACACGAGGTTCTTCTACCACCCGTTGGCCTCTCGCGGTTTTCAATATTTCATCCCGTTGACCTATACGTGATTGCAGAGTTGTAGGTTGGCGGATGTTCTCGAGCTCCTTCGACCAAAGAAATACGAGCGAACTGGCGAATCGGAGACGTGTTGCGTCTGCCAGGAGGATTTCGAGGACGGGGAGCTGGTAGCGGCGTTGACCTGCGACCACAACTTCCACGCCGGCTGCATTGCGAGATGGTTGACTAGGAGGAACTTCTGCCCGATGTGCAGAGCTGCTTTGGCTTCCCGCTGAGATCAACGCGAGTTTGGGGCCGCAGTTTGAAGAGAGGTGCAGAACTGCCTCCCTTTTCTGTTTTCCATTTTTTTCCCTTTTCATTTCTTACGTTGAAAATGCCGCCCGCATCCATAAAAAATGCGCGAGCAATGCAAATCTTTTCTTGATCTTTGATTCTGGAAGGGGAAAAGTAGGGAGGAATGGATGGATGGATGGATGGGGACAGAGGAAAGAGAGAGAGAGAGAGAGAGAGAGAGAGAGAGAGAGAGAGAGAGAGGGAACAATAGGTCTTGGATAGAATTATGCACCTTGCCCATGATGAGGAGGGCTGGTTATGAGCCAGGTTTGAGTCTCTCCATCACTACCTCCATTCTCAACTCTTTCTTTCGGAAAACCCTATATCTTTCACTAATTTTATTGTTCTCACTTGTTTTCTTTGGAAAAACATGGTCAATGATGGCTCCTAATGGGCCCACCTTATTATGAGCCTAAAAACATGGTCAATGATGTCCCACCTTAACATTTTATTGTTCTCACTATCACTAGTGCAACTGCATAAGCCCATGGTGGCTGCCTATACCGAGCCACTGCCCAACCCACATCATATGGTTAAACACCAACAAGTCAATAGCCCAAAATAGTTTAGAAGCAAGAAAGACATATATACGGCAAGTTAAGGTAAAAGTGGCTAGGGAATGAGGCGCCTAAATTGCTTCCACCCTCTATAATTTGTTGAACTGAGGTTCATCTAGATCATTATCCTTGGAGGTATCACAAAAGCAATGGGGACTATCTGACCCATTAGGGTAGAGGAAGACATTTGCCTAAGCCCTTTTAGGCTTCCCAAACTCCTTCTAGCATTTCTCCGGGGCATGGATAGTCTTACAACAGTAAGTGCGAGGTAAATTATACTTTTGATGGAGATCACCTGCCACACTGATTAGGAGGCTAAGAGCCACATCCCCCATCGCAACTTAGTTGATCAAGGGCCATCATAGTAGAAGCTTCTGACAATGGAGATAGAGCAGGAGAAAACAGAATACTGAAGTGAGCCCATGTAGTAACCCACACGGCATCGACAAAAATAGACATGACTAAAGGCATTTCTTTTGCAAGAAAGTATATGAACCGGAATGTGTGAAGCAATCAATGGGTGCAATGAATTCTTGGTTGTAATGATGGATATTATGTAGCTTATAAGCCAAATAGACTTCTATGTCTGATTTATATTCATTTAAATAAAAACTATTCATCATTATTTGATGAACTCGATTTTGGTGTGTTTATGTCATTATTGTGTATCCATTTTATGAAATAATAATTATATTTTCCTCAAAATATTGTTAAAGTAAGGGTTAAATCCTTAGGGAGACTAGATAATGAGATTAAATGCTATTAATGGAAGACAAGAGCATGGAATTAGACATGGATGTGAATCTAGTAGGTGGACAACAATTTAAAGTGATGATTTTATGGCTTTTCTTGATGAAAAATAAGATGAAAATTAGAGATGAAATGGAAAGATGAAAAGGAGGACAATGGAATAGCGAGGTGAAGGGAATGAATAGTAGGACTGAGAGACCAATGTGTGGTATGGTGATATGTGAGATTTTTCAAGGAGTGGATGATGAAAATGCTAGTGCAGACAAAATAAACATATGTTATACACTATCTATGGAAATGATTCTAAGCAAAAAACAAATATGAATCAAATTTTGAAAATAAAAATAATGCCTTTTGAAAAATAGAATCACCATCTTCTTTGAAAAATAAACTAAAAAAAGTAGATGAGTGTTTATAAATAATTATTCCCCTTATTATTTGCATTTAAAATTAAAATAAAATCTCAAATATAAATGGGGATAATCTATTTTAAAAATGAAATTTTTTGTATTTCTGAGATAGAAATTTATTCTCTTGTTATTTTTTAAATTTAACTTCATAAAATGATATATTATTAAATTTGTGACAAAAAGGATTAAAATGAGTTATATTTTAAAAGTTATGAATTTTCTAATTTTTAGGGATAGAATTTTTATAAATTTATTTTGCATTATTTTGGATTGATTTTAATTAAAATTATGAAAAATTAATATTAATAAGTGTGGCATGCGTCGCTTGTGTTTCGTCATGCTGCGGCATATGAGCATGACACGTGGCACACACATGGTGTGTAGGTAACACTTGTCAAAATATTGCTAAAGTAAGGGTTAAATCCTCTAGGAGACTAGATAATGAGATTAAATGCTATTAATGGAAGACAAGAGCATGGAATAAGACATGGATGTGGAATCTAGTAGGTGGAGAACAATTTGAAGTGATGATTTTATGGCTTTTCTTGATGAAAAATAAGATGAAAATTAGAGATGAAATGGAAAGATGAAAAGGAGGAAAATGGAATGGCGAGGTGAAGGGAATGAATAGTAGGACAGAGAGATCAATGTGTGGTATGGTGATATGTGAGATTTTTCAAGGAGTGGATGATGAAAATGCTAGTGCAGACAAAATAAACATATGTTCTACACTCTCTATGTAAGTGATTCTAAGTAAAAAAAACCAATCTGAATTGTCGTGCAATCCCTATTATGATGCCAGTCCTATGCGGGGTGATACATGGCTTGCTCTGATTGCAATTCTCCACCTAATTTGGCTTCCACACCAAGTTTGAACATCAAACAATGCGCAACTTGAGAATTGATCTTTCCCCCTTTTCCTTCTAGTAGCCAGAAATCTGTGAGAGAGCCAAAAAACAAAGAAGAAAGATAAATTAAGGTTTTTCTATGAAGGATTGTAGGTTTTAGAGCCTTTAGGGCTAAACTTGTCTTTCCATAAAGTTATAATTTTTTCTACTTCAATTTTAGATCATATAATGGATGGATGAAAGAATAAAAGACCAATCTACCCATAAAACTTCAGCTCAAAACTTCTTGTTTATAAAAATTGAAGAGAAATTCTAATGACTCTAGAACACAATTCATGCATGATATCTCATAAAATCTATCTTGGAGGATTCAATTGATAAGAAATTCAAGAAATGAATTTGTTATCGAGTAGAGAGAGGCTATGCATAAGGAAGTAATTCCCCAAAATTTCTTGGTCATCGGATCTTTGTTAAGTGAACATCAGTGGTCACAATCATAAATATAATTGAAGAGCAAAGAGCATGGTAATATCCTATAGTTGTATCTTGATCACACATCTCTATTGAGGCCACTTCGAATGAATTAATAGGATATTACAAATGATTTTGATTGTCAAAGCCTTTTGGTGTCAATCTGATGCTTAATCTATTGTGACATGTCAAAGACTTGGGACATCATGGTGGCCTGTCTAATGGTTGGTGATTCAAGAGAACCCAACTCCTATATATCAACATGGGGACAATCTTTAACCTTCTACCCTATGGGATCAAACCTACTAGATACATGGCTTCAATGAATTTTTTCAAAATCAATGTAAAATAATTCTATTATCTTGAGATCTCTCTCAATTGTGATTTTATTCCTCAAATAAAAAACAATTCAATTGTAAAAAAAAATTCATATTTACTAAAAAGGCAATTGTAGTAGGGTCAAACATAATTACACGAACATATGAACTCAAAGAAACATAAAAAATTGCAAATATATATCTATGTAGCAAGAGAGAAACAAGATAGATAGATAGATAGAAAAAAGATATAGATAGATATAAAAATGGATAGATAGATAGATAGAAAATAATATATATATATATATATAGATGGATGGATGGATTGATTGATAGATAAAAAGATATAGAGAGATAGATGGAGAGATAGACAGCTAGAAAAACAAATAGATAGATAGATGAAAAGATAGATGGAGAGATAGATAGATAGATATATGGATATAAAAATAGATAGATAGATAGCTAAGGAAACAGACAGACAAACAAACATATAAATAGGTAGAGATATAGATATATAAATAGATAGAAAATAGATAGATAGATAAGTAGACAGATAGACAAATAGGTAGATAGATATATAGATAGATAGATCAATTTTTAAGTCTTGCAATTCAGCCTAGAATTTAACTTGTATGGGGTTTTATATTTGATATTGTCTCTAATTTAGGGTATGTCATTGTTATCTTAATAACCATACACTACAATATGATTATCTCAATACAAATGTCACATATTTTACATGTGATATGTGAGGAGATTAACTCAAGGAATGAGATGCAATGAAATCCTCGACCAAGGTTATAGAAATATTGGAGGAAGAGTTCTTGATGATTTTCACCATTCATCAATACTAACTTGAGTGATCGATTAGGGTCTGATAGTTGACTATACCCTCAGTCATTCACGAGTCTCATGTAGATGAAAGATTATACATATATGGGATTGATGATGGTAAGATTCCATTTAGGAGTTTTTATATACTCCATATCTCGTAGAACATCTGGTGTAGCTTAGCACCTGATGGGTTGGCAACTCAACTAATCAATTTAGTGATAACATGCAACTTATACCCCTTATTACATGATTATTTGCAAATTTTTAGGCATACTTCATACCATTCCTCCATATGTTATTATAGTTTGAGTGCATATTCATACTTCTATGAAATTTAAATCAGAAATCTCAAAATGTATTATTTTAAGGGCTGATAATTCATAAATCTAGTCAAAATTTTTAAATAGATTATCCGATTTATATTTGAGACTTTATTTTAGTTTTAAATATAAATAATAAGGGGAATACATTTTTAATAAACACTCCTATACTTCTTTAGTTTTATTTTTCAAAGAAGATGGTGATTATATTTTTCAAAAATGTATTATTTTTATTTTTGAGTTAGAAATTTATTCTATTTTTATTTCTTAAATTATAATTCAAATTGGATAATGAATTGGTGAGAAATTAGAGAAATTATTATTTTTGGAAAGAAGAATAAAAACGTATCCATAGAATAAAAAATCACTTGATTCGCACTTGTGTCCGTGGAGAAATCAAAGAGCAAAGGAAGGAGAAGAAATTTGTTTGCAAAGAGAGAGAAAATAATGAAATAAGGTAAAATTAACCTAATCTATGAATTGAAATTGAAATCTAATATTATAGGATAAAGGATAAGGGAAGAAAGCATGTAATCTAACTTGAAATCATGCTCGAAATGAGCCAATTAATTGTCAGATCAAGGCTTTTCATTTCACCTTTGAAAAATAGATCTTTATAGTTCAAGCATTAAATTCTTTATGTTCCTTCGATAGAATCTTGATTTCAAGCACTTACTTAAAGCAAGAGATTCAAGGATTAAGATTTCCAAAAGGTTTGATTGATTCAAACATCCAAGAATGCATGCACCGTTGAAGAGAGACAGAGAGTATAAATAGACAAAAATTCGGCATGGCTATTGGACTTGACGATTAATCTTCTATCAACAGGTCAAATGAAAGACTAGGATGCAAATAAATGTCATTAAGTTGCGTCTGTTCGATTGAAGATGAAGCGTCAAGATTCTTTCATGTCGCATGTGAATAGGAAGTGTCACTTAATTACGTTCATCCGATCATGATCTAACGCTTCAAATCTCGTTGAGGGGCTTTCAATCTTGGTCGTTATAACTCCTTAGATCAACGGCCAGGATTCGTCCATTAATAAGATAAATTAATGTCCATTCAGATGTCGCCACACAGCCCCTTCACTCAAGTAAAAGTGAAGGGCTGAGATCAAATCCATCTATTCATTTCCACCCAATGCCTTTGAGGGTACCACTTCACCTGCATAAAATAAAAAAATAGTCTCACATTAAAAATTAAGTATTGCATATAAATGATAGAGTGGACTGTTTAATCAACTCAGGCCCATTAAGGGCACTTAACACATGGTGCTCATTGCCTACACACCACGTGTGTGATGGATATTATGTGGCCTATAAGCCAATCACACTTCCATGTATCTTGTTTATGTTCATTGAAATGAAATTTATTCATTGTCATTCTTGTGTGATGTTTGCAATGATGTCCATGAGCATGTGCAATGACTAAGTGAATTATGATGAGATCATAATATAGTGATCACTAGTCTTTAAACATATGTTCTAAACCTTCCTATTCGTGGGATATTCGAGAAGGACATCGAATTATCCGGAAAGAATAGCGCTATCTAATCCATCTCATATAATGAGTATGGCCAATCCTATCTATCATCGGTGTGGAGACACTAATGATAGATAGTGGGTGCTCTTTGGAGAAAGAGTTCACTGAATTGATCCGTATGAATCCCTGAATGGTATTATACCTAACTGTCAATCAGGTTGATTCATGTCATGTTTGTGTATGTGGTCCTTTGACTTGAGACACCAAAGATATCTTGTGGATGGATGATCGTGTTTTGATTATGACTTACGAATCCCTAGCCACGGGATATCTAAAACGTCATATATTGGATATGACATGAAGTCCATAAAGATGATTGTGCGGTCAAGATGGGATCATCCACCGTCAGTATTTGAGGAGACTGACTCAAGGAATGAGATGTGATGAAATCCTTGGCCAAGGTAGTAGAAATATCGAAGAAGGAGTTCTCAATGATTTCTACACGCATCAGTACTAACTTGAGTGACCGATTAGGGTTTGACAGTTGACCATACCCTAAGTCATTCATGAGTCTAATGTGGATGAAGGATTATACATACATGGTAATCAATGACGGGAAGGTTCCATAAGTGAGTTCTTACATACTCCATATCTCCTAGAGTACGTGGTGTAGCTTGGCACCCAACGGGCTGGCAACTCAACCTATCGATTGGGTTAAATCGATCCTTGATTAATTAATCTATATGTGGATGTGGATAATTAATTAAGTTATAAATGCATATTATCAATGGTCTTTTGACTTGTGACACCAAAAACATCTTGTGTATGGAAGACAGTGTTTTGACCTATGAATCACTGACCACGGGACCTATGAATGTCATATATTGGATACAACATGAAGTCCTCAAAGATGATTTTGTGGTCAAGATGGATCGTCTGCCCTCAGTATTTTAGGAGATTGACTCAAGGAATGAGATGCAATGGAATCCTCAACAAATGTAGTGGAAATATCAGAGAAAGAGTTCTCGATGATTTCCTGCATGTATCAGTACTAACTTGAGTGATCGATTAGGGTTTGACAGTTGACTATAATCTAAGTCATTCATAAGTCTTGTGTAGACGAAAGATTATACATACATGATGATTGATGATGGTAAGATTTCATACTAGAGTTTGTATATATTTTATATCTCCTAGAGTACATGACCTAGCGTGGCACTCGACAAGCTGAGAACTCAACCTATTGGTTGGGTTAAATTGATGATTGATTAATTAATATATATATATATATATATATATTGATGTAAATAATTAATAAAGGTTTACTAATATTGTGTTATTGGGTTTCTAAAATTATTAACTTGTGAGATGCATTAACGGAGAGGGTCACACGCATAAGATGTATGGATGTTAATAGATATAGATATAATTATAAGGATTTTTATTAAAAAAATATTATGTACCATATGTTTATCAGTAAGAGCAAAATGACCACAACTCGAGGTGCCCATGCAAGCCTTGTTAGAATGACCACTATATGTTTTGAAAATCCTCAATTAATATATGTTCTGCACTATCTATTAAAAAAAATAGTGAAGGATGTAGAGTTTTCCGAAAGAAAGAGTTGAGAATGGAGGTAGTGATGGAGAGACTCAAACCTGGCTCATAACCAGCCCTCCTCATCATGGGCAAGGTGCATAATTCTATCCAAGACCTATTGTTCCCTCTCTCTCTCTCTCTCTCTCTCTCTCTCTCTCTCTCTCTTTCCTCTGTCCCCATCCATCCATCCATCCATTCCTCCCTACTTTTCCCCTTCCAGAATCAAAGATCAAGAAAAGATTTGCATTGCTCGCGCATTTTTTATGGATGCGGGCGGCATTTTCAACGTAAGAAATGAAAAGGGAAAAAAATGGAAAACAGAAAAGGGAGGCAGTTCTGCACCTCTCTTCAAACTGCGGCCCCAAACTCGCGTTGATCTCAGCGGGAAGCCAAAGCAGCTCTGCACATCGGGCAGAAGTTCCTCCTAGTCAACCATCTCGCAATGCAGCCGGCGTGGAAGTTGTGGTCGCAGGTCAACGCCGCTACCAGCTCCCCGTCCTCGAAATCCTCCTGGCAGACGCAACACGTCTCCGATTCGCCAGTTCGCTCGTATTTCTTTGGTCGAAGGAGCTCGAGAACATCCGCCAACCTACAACTCTGCAATCACGTATAGGTCAACGGGATGAAATATTGAAAACCGCGAGAGGCCAACGGGTGGTAGAAGAACCTCGTGTCTTGGAATGACGCGGTTGAATCTTCGGGAAGGAGGGTCGCGTCTGAGGCGTTGACCCGCGTTTCTCGGCGCTTCCTCGAGTATCACGACGTTCTGTAGAGAGAGAAAAGAACGAGAGAGTCAAACGGGACGCCACCTTTGTTCATTACCGAACTGTTCGTGCTTACGTCCAGGGTCATTATCATCCCAGGGAGGGCGAGCCTCCGAGCTGGGTTTAATGCGGCAGCAGGAGGGCCACGGTTGCTGCTTTGGCGGAGAGCGGATTCGTTCAGCACCAGCGATTCCTGTTACAGGACACGAGAAGAAAAATGGTAAGCGGGATGGTAGAGACCAGGAAAGAATGTTTGGGGGGACTTCTCTTACATCGATTTTCTCGATTCCCGCCATCGTCGCGTGGATCCTCCGCGGGGATACCCGAGCGCTGCGAAGAGAGATCAGATCGACTGAACAAGAAAGAAACCCGATGGCGTCGCCTGATGCGTACCGCTGCGAGAAGTTGTTCTGCATGGTCTTCCTTGCTCGTCGGCGGAGGAATGCCAGCAAGCGAGAACGAGCCGAGCACCTCCGGAAGAAGAAGGAACGAGAGAGGCGAAGTAGAACTCGGAACGATGGATGAAAGGGAGAGACACAAGAACCGGTGGTCGATGGCCGCAGCAGACTCCGGTGTTATAGAACGTCGATCCGCTATCTTCGCGAAATGAAACAAAAAGGCGGGAGTCTTGCCGGAGGATTTCATTCTTGCCGTTCAGAATTGAAACGCGCCAACGTTGGCTGAGTAGCCGGAGGACGGTTTTCTGTTCAGTTTAAAGAAGCCCGCCAAGCCCAATCAGACCGAATCAGCCCACCAAGCCCACGAGAATGTTTGATATATAAGAATAACAATACTCATCTTATGGCTATTAAGATTTGCAATTCTGCCATTTAGGGTTACTTTAAGATATTAAATTCGGTGTTGGATAATACTATTATTGCTGCTATATTTTGTAATTTTAAAAGGTCATGAAGTAAATTTTTGTGGTGCCCACAAGGCTAATTTTAACAAATCCCCGTAATTTTTAACAAATCCACAAAGCTAGTTGATATTTGACCCATAATTATAAATGAGAAAGAAATGAAATCCAAAAAATCTATGTTATCATTTCAAAAATATGAATTATTTGATGAAAAAAATGATCATGATCTATCTTTTACATTGATTTAAATAGTTTTATCAATGATGATGATGCCCTATTAAGCTAGTACTGAATAGCTGATCAATCAAAAAAGTTAATGCCACTTATTGAAATAATGAGTAAAAGATATATTTATTAACGTTGACATACCTAATTTGTCTATTGAGCTCTTGACATTCAAGATTAACCTACTAAACTAGGGTTTCCTTTGGGTCCTTTTTATTACTATTCTTATGAACTCTGTGTCATCTCTATAATTGACAAAATCCTTGCTTTTATATTTTCATTTTTATTTGTCATTCACTATTATATTCAAATTACTATCATGGTATCTTGGTCAAGTTTTGGATTACAATTTTTTTTGCAGCACAAAATTAAGACCAATGATCCCATGCTTTGGGAATATTTTTGTGAATATGTTATTTTGTTGGTCACTGATTCAATTTTTTATTCATAAGTAATGTAATTATTCATAATACACACATACCATATTCTAAAAAATTTTCAAAGATAATATATCATTTTCAAGTTTATAATTCAAGACATGAATTAATGAGATGTGCTCTATGGATGATTAGTTTTAATTATGCTTGAAACTTAATAAATATATGAATCAAGTCAATGGAATTACTTTTTATCTTATTTTCAGGATTTTAATACATCAACGGGTCTCTAAAGAGGCCTATAAATGTCAAGTATGTATCATAAGTGTCATTAATTCACAAATGATTAATTAAATTGAAAACCTTTACAAACATGATTGTCTAATATAAAGTGAGTTTCAAGTCTCAATAAATTCAAATGTTATAGTGCCACTTAATATTCCCACTCTTTCATAGGAATAATTTTTTTTAATTTTTAATCATATCAAATTCAACCTTTTTCACATCAGTGGACAATGTAGCTTTGAGTATTAGAGAAATAAACCTAATAGCCCTTTTGTGTTCGTGGATTGCTGACAAAGACCCCTTTTGAGCATGAGGGTCCAATTTGGAGAGAGAGGTGAATGATCTTGGACGAAGGCAGTACTATCAAAAAATCGAGAAGGAAGGGAGAAGAAGGGGGAGTTGAGTGAAAGGCAATGAAGGAAAATTGCCCCACCAATTGGAGCAAAGGGAAGTGGATCTGGAGATATGTAGCCATCATGAGAGCATCAAACTATGAGTTGTGAGGGATATTCATCTCAATGACAAGTGTATGAACGTTGTCAAGGAGTTAACAATATTTCCTTTTGGCCACACCATCCTATTGGGATATACGTGTGCAAGTGATCTTATGGATAACATCATGATCAACACACAAAAAATGATTGAGTCTTGGAAAAGTTTGAGAGCATTTTTAGTGAGAAGGATCTTGAGCATAGTCAAATACTGGGTGACGACCTCGGTGATGGACATGATAATGGTGAGGACATGGGAGCAGTCATGTAAGAGGTAGACCTAGCTCATACAAGTAAAGTTATCAATAAAGACAAGGTAGTAGAGATTTCTTGAGATGGAAGGAGTTCTAGAGGGACCCCATACATCAAAATGTATGAGGTCAAAGGAAAATGAGGAGGGAACCCACCTTCACTAGAGTAGGTGAAGCAATGATGTGTGACGAATTGATGTGACTCACAAACAAATTTTTTTTAGAGAAAGCCAAGGTAAAGCCTTTTTTTAGTTTGTGAAAACAAGGCTACAAAATTAGCTTGTAGATTCCCCATCCCTTCTCTCGGCCCAAACTAATCTTTCATCCAGTATGCACATTTGGAAAAGTACAATGAAATAGAAAAAAAAAGGTAGAGTAGAGTAGCGCATAGTTAATAGCACTAATTGATAAGAGGTTGGCATGGAATAAAAAACACAGAGGACCTACGTGAGTGGAAGACTAGTAGCAGTAGTGGTAGTGTCATGACCTTTGACAAGACAAAGATGACCATTAGTAATAGTTCTCAAGGGAACGATAGAGTTAGTCTAGTAAGATGATAAGAGGAAGGGGGTGCTTATCATATGATTGGAAGCCCTTGAGTCAATGATCCAGGATGACGAAGAAGAGATAGAAAGAGTGTGTGTACTTGACAGGGATGGAGTTGGAAGCAATGTGAGGCTGGATGAAGAGGAAGCATTAGTGCCACTAGAGTGGCGAAGGCTGTCATACTTGGTATATGTCAAGGTCATCGACAATGTCATAGATGGAGTATTAGATGGCAATGGAGCACAGATGGAGCAATGGTGATATCCTATTGCATAAAAGCAAGCCTCCCAAATTTCTAGTACTTGGTCGACAAAAAATTTGCCTATCACAGTACGAACACGGTGGGAAGGAGTTGTGTCCTTTTCCATGAGGATGGCTTCCATCATTAGATCAGGGAGAATGACTATCATCTTGAGCTTGAGGAATGCTAACCACCATTATAAATGGGGTAGAAATATCTCTCGGAGAAAGAGAATTATGAGAGAAGAAGGGTGTAACTATGCTAACTCAAAGTGTCATTAGGAAGATGGTTAAGAGATTTGGTACATAATCACCAGAAATGATAGATCTACATGTCTAAGTAGAGATAGATGGATGCAACCCATGTGGAGAGACTCTAGCATAAAACTCATGAAAATATCGTTCAAGGTTCCAAAGATTTTTAGTAGGTGGTTGGTAGACATTAAACTCCTTGATGAGTGCTTGAAGATGGCTAGAGTGAACATGAAGGGAGAGATTTAATTGCTTTCAAGTGAGGAGAAACTCCAAAACCTCCACTACATGATTGATGTTTGTCCAGTTGGTGTACTTTATGTCTAGATTAATCTACAGAAGCTGAGAAATTTTGATGTGGGATAGAGTTTTGGCAATAATTTTCTCGATACTATGAAGCACCCTCGAGATAACTACAGAGTCAAGTTGTGACCAAGAGGCATAAGAAATGACAGTCAGGGCTAGAGGGTGATCTATCAAGTAATAAAGGAGGGAATGTGATTGAAGGAAAACTTAAATCTAGAGTCCGATGACATATAATTGTTACTATGAAAGGTGTAGTTTGGCTAAGTGAGTTGTGTCGTGATTGAGTGTCATGGTATAGGTACCGTTAAAAGAGAAAGCATGTTGTTTGGTAGAAGCACTTGAGTGAGGGTGAAAGGATCAATGGCAGGTGGCATAGATGAATTGGCACTCGGAGCAAGAGGTGGCTATGATGACATAGAATCCTTTGATGAAGCCATAGCCACGAGTGGGAGTGTCAGCGAGGGATCACCTAAGAGAGGCAGAGGAGGTGGCATTGGAGCGGCTGTAGACAGCTTGCAGATGTCAAATGATGGCAAGGTGAAGTCTGCGGTGCTCACGTAGTATGCGTGTAGGAGCAATCTTGGTGGCAAGGATTCTAGGGCATGCTTTTGCGGTGTTTCTAGTGCTGCATGTGGAGGTCAATGGAAGAAGATGGAATGCAGCGCGGGGAAGATAGTGCGTAGGCAGTAGGGCACCCACTACATTAAAAAATGCATTCAGATTGGTGGCACCAAGTGAGAGTATCTATGGCAAGGTCCTTGGAGGTGTTTCAAGTGAATGCAATAGGCCAACAATGTGTAGATGACTACGAGATAGAGGTTGATGGCATGCATGTGATCATAGGAGACAATGTAAAGGCCGATGACAATTGGCTATAATGATTTTACGGTGGGCAATGACTACAGCACATGTAGTTAGCGACTACATGTAATGGTGTTGCTAAAGGGAAATTTTGTTGGAGGCAATAGATTCACTAGAAAAGGTGTGAGTCCCACTATGCATGCATCAATTTTTCAAAGCAAGTGGGTGCACACAATTCAAGTGGGTGACCCATTTTAAAACCTTAGTCCTCAACAATGTTAAGTGGTGCTATTGGTGATTTTAAAATTCAGATCTGCACCAGTGGCGATGCACAATGTGAGGTCAACATTGATGGGCAAGATGTGATATAGACGAGTGATGACTGCACGATGCAAGTGGGTGGCGACAACATGTGGATGGGTGGCGATTTATGTGTGTAGGAAACTGTAGACAATAGTGGAGGTGGCAATCAGTGGAGGTGAACCTCTTATGGGCATGGAGCTGGTGCAAACATCAGCAGTGCCTCACTAGAAGTGAATCATAATGACGATGATGAGGGAGGAGAAGAACTCCTAGTGATAGGATAAGGAGAAGGAGAGACCGGTGGAAAGCGAGACATCATCAATGAGGTTGACAGCTCATCGGAGATAGTGGAGGCAGCAAGTTGGATATTTAAGACATTCATACCATATTGAAAATGTGATTAATAAAACCTAGAAATTGATGCCGGACCGAGGGATGAGCTCGGCCTGACGCTAAGGTTACTAATGGGGAACTAGGGAAGGGGTGTGGCCTATGGTATCTAGATGATGCGGTGATGTCTCGATGTACTCCTCAAGCAGTCAACCTCCCCAACACGTCGTCTCGGAGTCCCTGGGGTGCGCCGAGTAGGATGGGTCGGGAGTCCTCCCGGCTCGCTCGTGGCAGGAGAGAGCGACCTCGAGTCGTCGGTGGGAGCTCGATCGTCAACCCGGCGGCCGGATCCACGATCCCAATCCCGTAACCAAGGATCACTCAACCTAACTAGGCCCGAGGGCGGTGGAGACAGATGCGGGAAGTACTGAAAGAAATATTGCACTTCAAAATAAAAAGGGGAGGGGATGCGTGCCTAACCCTGCGGGCGCGAGCCCTGGGCATGGCCGGGCGAGGGGGAGGTCGTCGAGCGCGGCAATGGCAACGGACGCTGAGGCGAGTCGGCGGGGTAGCGCGGATGGACGGTCGGCACTGGGCGGAAGTGAGGGAGATTCGCGGCGAGCAGAGCGAGCCGCGGCCAGCACGGCGGAGGAAGGGGTGGCGGGGTGTGGCGTGGAGGCGGCGGATCCACGACGATCGTGGCGATGACTGGAAAGGTCGTGGCGGCAATTTGATGCGACGACGGTGGTACGGTGACGGGACGGAAACGACCGGACGCGGCGGCGGATCTGGGCGTGGAGGCGGCTGGTCGCGGAGGCAGACCTGGGCGCGGAGGCGAATCTGGAGGCGGGCGAACCTGGGCGCGGAGATGGCGGCGGCAAGTCGCGATGGCAGTGGCGGCAGGATGCGATGGCAGCGGCGGCCGGATGCGGCGGCGGCGCAGTGCGCGGCGGCGGCAGGATGCAGCGTGCGGCGATCGCTGTGGCGCGGCGGCGACTGGCTGAGGCTGCAGCGGTCGCAATGGCGTGGCGCGGCGGCAGCGAGATGCAGGGCGCGGGCGGCGGACGCTGGCGGCGCAGGCGCAGGCTGCGGCGGGCGGCGGATGCGGCGGCGCGCGATCGCGGCCGAGCGGCGACGACTGTGGATGGCGGCTTTAGCGCTGGCGGCGATGGCGGCGGCCTTGGCGGCGGTGAGCGGCGGCGGCCGGGATCGGCGGCGACGGCTGGGCCGCGGCGGCGGCGGCGGATCACTGCGGCGGCAGCAACGGCGGCTTGAAGCGGCGGCGGTTGCGGCGGCGTGGAGCGGATCCGGGGTTAGGGCAAGGAGTGGCGGCGGAGGCGGCGGCGGCGGCACGAACTGGTGCGGCGGCGGCGGCTCGGCGGTAGGACTTCTTCCCTAACCTTCCTTGAGCAGCCACTCGAGAGGAAAACTCTTCTTTTCTCAAATGACGGCTAGGGTTTGTGGGGGGGTCCCTTCCCCTCTTATAGAGCCCATGGTGGGCCAAGAGAGGAAAGGGCCCACTTGAGGCCCACAACCCACACCCATGCTCATAGAAAAGAAATAAGGTTCACAAAGGGAAAGGGCCTTAGGCTAGGGCCCCGAAACGAAGGGAACCCACCCCCAAGGCCTAAAAGAGAGAGAAGAAGATATGCAAAGGCCCGCTTAAACACGTGCAGGCTACAAAAGTGCGAAATAAAGGAAAGGATAGAACGATAAATCCCCGGGCGCGCGAGCCTGATGAAGTCTGTGGTGGCGAGATGAAGTCCTCACTTAGTGTAGTGAAAGTCGGCATCCTTCGTCTTCGCCTGTCGAGGGGGCTGGACGCGCGTGGGTGTCGGCTCATCCGGCGCCGTAGTGTCATGCCTTGGTGGCGACGGGGGTCGTACGCCACCAGAAATCCACATTTAGAGAGGAGGGATATACGTGTTTATATATACTATAGAGAGAGAGAGAGAGAGATGTAATGAGCCTTAATGGGCCCGGACCTAATAACACCTTTGGACATGCTTGAAGGAGAAGGAACACCGGAGGGATCCCAAATATTGCAGTGAATGAGGAGAAATGCACAAGATGAAGGAATAAAATTCTGAGCAAGTTACATAGATTAGTGATGTTTTACCATTTGGTATAACTTGCACACAAACTCAAACAAAGATAACAACTAGAGAGATTGTTGAATTTTTTTTGAAAAAGAAGGGATGTTTCAAGTCCACTATGTTACAAATTAAAGGAAATAAAAGTTGAGCATGAGGACAAAGCAAGAATTCCCAAGAGAAGAGGGTTCTCATGCCCTAAACCAATTCTTTGATAAAAAAGTAGAAGGGTCAATTCAGGTGTGGCAAAGCAATCATTCAAGGGCTTGGTTTGTTGATGATTTCTGAGTTCTTTGGAATGGAATATCAATTAGTATTATCGTACATTTTTATGCTAATCAATAAATAAGTTTTTAGTTTTTTAAATATTTTAGTTACATTTAATGTCTATCAATGCAAAAATGATAACGTTTTAATGTCCTAACCAGGCTCTCCACGCATAAAATATTTATTCTTTATTGAGAAATGGGTATCGACGTGTTGACTTTCCATTATAACATGCATTCAACGCTCTCTCTTCCACATTTATAATATGTCAAATGGGCAGGAAATTCGTGCCTGATGCATCCGTACATATGATGATAAAACATAGGGCATAACGATAATTTCAGTAGGTAGAAGTGATAATGTCAGAGCTACTTCTCACCAATAAAAAATAAAGAACGTAGGTTAGCTCATCAAATGGCTACTGATAGATTGGAGGGCGAAGAAGAGCATATAAATTATTGAAAGACGACAACCAAAGAGAAAAGCACGTTGAAGTGGAAGAAATAGAAAGAGAGAGAGAGAGAGCTTCCAACCCTCCGACTACCATGGCCTTTCGTTTCTCTCACTTATTCTATACCTCCGAATTTATTGCTCAACGACGACACCACCTTCCCCCCCAGTTGGTGGAGCGCCACTTGTAAGCTCCCTCTCTCTCTCTTCTCTCTCTCTACCCGACGTCTCTCAGAAAAGGGACCTGGCACGTGAAACTTCTTTCGACGGGTCCCCTCCCGCAGTTGAAGAAGAACAAGAAACAGCGCCAAACGCTCAGTCTCTAACCATCTCCGACGCTATCTCTCTCCTCATCGCCTCCTCGTTCACCCTTTCTTCGGCCGGGTGTCCCGGCAACCACAGATTCCTCCAGTTTGGAATCCGAGTCGATCGCAGAAGCACACCGCCGGCGTCGATGGCGGATCTGGCGCTTCTGGTGGTTCCCGTGTAGTCATGGAGACCTCTTCCGACGAAGAAGAAGAAGACTTGCTTCGAGGGCTGACAGAGAGACTGATGGAGAGATTGAGGTTGATACCCGAAGGGCATGGCTGTTCTTCCTTGAAACCGATTTCCTTGTGAGTCTGAGGATCAATCCCGCGGCTTAAGAGTTTTCTCCTGATGTGGGTATTCCAGTAGTTCTTGATCTCGTTGTCTGTTCTTCCTGGCAATTGCCCCGCGATCAATGACCACCTGTAAATGACCCTTTTACAATGCGCCCCACGGAAAAAAAATTCATCTTCCATTGCTCTTATCTCAACTCACTTGTTTCCCAGCGATTCGTGGAGTTTGATGATGAGCTCATCTTCTTTTTCGGTGAAGTTTCCGCGCTTGAGATCAGAACGGAGGTAGTTTATCCAGCGAAGACGACAGCTTTTCCCACAGCGGAGAAGACCTGGGGATAAGACTAGGGTTCGTGGGTAGAGAGAGAAAGACTGAGGAAGTTTGGGTTTGGGGGGGAAGCTTCACCTGCGACTTTGGGGAGAGATCTCCAGCTTCCTTCGCCGTGGGCTCGAATGTAGGCGGTGAGGCGCTGGTCTTCTTCCTTGGTCCAGGCGCCCTTGTTGGTATGCGCCTTCTCGCAGCAGGGAGAGCGCCCCATTGTACAAAGGCTCCGCCCCTCCTTCAAATTCCTCGGGTTTTTCTCCATTATTCCGGCGCTGGGCAGATTTATAAAGACTGGCGAGCAGAGAGAGAGATGCGTTTGACAGGGCCCGCCATATCCCATGTGCATTTGACCCAGTTGGTGAGTGGTTACTCGGAGAGAGGAGAGAGAAGTCATGGGTAGGTAGGATGCTTTGGTATCGGCGTCTTTCTCTCTCACAGTGAGAGATCACTCTCGGCCATAAACTTCACCTGCGGAGATTCTAGAAGCGCGAGGCAGGCTGCCATGACAAGAACGGTTGGCCACCAAAAAGCCGCCATCTCGGGGCCTCTGCCTTCACTCACTCACTCTCTCACGGGCATTTTTTTAATGGATTAATGGTCTCCCCGGCCTCTTGGAGAGAGAGCGAGAGCAATGGCTAATGAGTTCCTCACCTACCCCCCACTAATGGGCCTCTCTCCTAGGCAGCTTTATGTTCCTTGTCAGTCTGATAAAAGAAACCAGACAAGAACATGGTAATGGGCCATAGTCCAATTACTTAGAGCCAAGAGAAGAAGGAAGGGGAAGAGAAACACAAAGAGAATGAAAGTACCTTTGGAAAAAGAAGTTGAATTCGAGGAGGATCGAACTCTCTTGTAACATTGATGGACAAATACAAGTGCAGAAGCTTTGACGTTCTTTGAGATGATACGCCGGAAAAGCTATTATTGGGCTTCAATTTCCTAATTGGACTCATTATTATGTGCCATCACCTAAATCCCTTTAAGTGATTCATTCTAGGTTAGACGAGGATTTCGACATTTACTTGAGTGTGATGGTTAATTAATGTCTAGAGGCCATTTATTTCCCTTATTTACTTGTTAATGGGCTTACTAATATAAGGACATTAGAGGCTTGATCTAGCCTCTAGCTCTATAAATAGAGGAGTTATGGTCCTCGAGTTACCAACTTGTTAATCCTCCCACTGGTATCCTATTTCCTCCATCGATATTGGAGGCTTTTGAAAGGCTCGCCAAATCCTCGATTCCATCAATATGGTGAAGATGTAACCTACTTTGGATATAGGTATGTCATCAACTCTCTATTCAATTTCATTAAATATGTATCCTAAAGAGTTGACATGAGCCTATGGGTATTTCAAGAGAGATTAGCGCCACCTTGCATAGATTCCATAGGATAAAGTTATTTTATCATTGAAATTAAAGGGGAATTTCATAAAACGCCTTATAAAGATAAGATTTCAACATTTCTTGGTACAAACTTAAATTGTGGAGATTCTGAGGTCCTCATCCATCACTAATTACAGTGCAATCAATAACTCATTCTAGCTATTGTCCTACATCGATTATCTTTTTGAGAGTTTGTACATTTCCCTAAATTATCTTTTTGATGTATAATGAGGAGAACAAATCAATTTCAACAAGAACCATGAAGAAATCAAACGATGGAAGAAATCCAAGAAAATCAATTCTGAGTCGAGGGAAATGACATATTCAATATTGATTTGTCATCTCAACTAGTTGTTAAAACTAAACAATCTTTAAATTTTTGATGAACTTGTTACTTAACCTGAATGTGATGAAGAATCTATCCAATTGACATTGGATGGGGGCTTTGGTTTCATAATTTTTTGGTTTGATCTTTGTCTTATTTTTACCATTTTTTTATTTCTTTCATTCAACCCTCAAACAATTGAAACTCAAAAAATATGATTAGTTGAAGGTAGTTTGACATTTATAAAGGTCAAACATGCAAACTCTATCATTGAAGGATAATTTATGCAAAATGTGAGGAAAATGAGAGCAAAAACAAGATGAATGCAAAAATAATAGAAATCAATGCAAATTTTTAGTAATTTCATTCTAATTATACATTAGAATTGGTTAATAATGATACAAATATATGTAGTGCTAGCAAGTTATCATTATACCATGTGCTCCAAGAGATATAGAGTGTACAAAGCAAGTTATGATTATGGAACCTTACTATGATCAGTTATTGTGTACATATATAATCTTTCACTCCGTGAGAGATTCATGAAATGACTTAAGATATAGTCAATTGTAGAGCCCTAATAGGTACTAAGTTAGCATTGATGCATGGAGAAAATCATCAAGAACTCTTTTATAATATTTTCATTACCCTAGAGAAGGATTTAACCATATCTCACTACTTGAGTCAATTTCCTCTTATACAGAGGGTTGATGATCTCATCTTTTCCACTTAGTCACCTCCAAAAACTTCATGTCATATCCAATCTATAAAGTTTTACAGATCTCGTGGCCAGGGATTCGTGAGTTATAGTCAAAGCACAATCATCTATCCACAAAATGTCTTTGATATCTTAGGTTTGAAGACCACATACCAACCTTGTCATGAATCAATTGATTGATAATTAAGTATAAGATCATTCACGGATTCATATGGATCACTTAGTGAACTCTTTCTCCAAATATCACCCTCTATCTTTCCTTAGTGACTCCACATTTTTCACCACATGATCATCCACCCTCATCATATAACAAAGATTAAATAGTGTTATTATTTTCATATACTTTTCATATCCTTCTCAGATATCTCTTAAATAGAAATATTTAGAATATATGTTAAAAGACTAGTGATCGTTATATTATGATCTCATCATAATCTACTTAGTTCTTGAATATGCTCATAGACTTCAATACAAACATTGCATAAGAATTATAATGAACATAAGTTCATTTGAAGGAATATAAATAAGAGATGGAAGTGTGATAAACTTGCATGCCAAATTATATCCATCACACAACTGAAATTAAGATCATACATGCTCGCACTCTAGATTAGTGACCTCATTCGTTCAACGCCCCTTGGTACATCACTTCTTTTTTTGGTCTCCTACGAGCTAATTTTCAAAGCTTTGCTCATCGCTTCTTGACGTGTCGTTTTCGTGCATCGTTAAATCACAAAAATGTCGGTCAAACAAAATTTATAAAAACCGAACTCACAAAGATAAGATATAAAATCAAGTAATCTGTAAGTATCGGGTCGATCCACAGAGAGCATGATTGACTTTAATCACAGAGTTGACTTGGTCAAACTTAGATTTAAAAGGGGTTTTAAATAAGAGAAAATAGGATGTAAGGAATGGAAATGATATAAATAAGCTAAATAAGGAGTTTTAAGAATTTAATTCTCGGATTTGACAGAGAAAAGTCAAAAGTCAAAGCATTGACTTTGACCAACAATAGGTATTCTGTAAAATCAGAGAATCAAACAGAGTCAGAAGATTACTAAAATTAGATATTTAGAAACTATAGAGAAAATAAAATTTATTTATATATAATTCGTGATTTTTGGATAAGAAATGGATTTATTATAAATTATTGAAAATCAACTATCAGAAAATCCCCGAAATTAACACCTTAAAGGAAATCTTCAAATTGAATGGTCAAATGAAATCCAAATCTTGCAATTTCTATGTCAATGGAAAGCTAAGAACTAGATAAATCTAAAGAGACCAAAATGATCGAATTCTGATTTGTAAATTGAAAGTAATTGACCCCGAAAGTCAATATTTGACTTCTGATGAAAAATGAACAGTCCTTGGTCAAACATCAAATTGAAGAGCCAAATGAACTCGGAATTCAATGAATTTGCTATCCACAGAAAGCTGATGAAAATAAAAATCTAAGGAAACTAAAATCAAGTGATTTGGAATTATAATCAGAGGGATATCCTATTTTCAAAATCAGTGATTTTCGGACTAAAAATTAGGAAAAATGAAGAACAATATGAACTACTTTGCGAAATTAAAGATCTAGACCTAATAAAAATACAAATTACCTCTTGATAATTGATCGAATCTCACTACTAACCCGATTTCCGCAAGAATGGGGCCTCAATTCTCGTGGATTGAAGCAAATTTGCTCGGATTCTTCGTCGTGAACGTTTGGAATTCAATGGGAAAATTTGATGAAATCAAGAGATGAAATCATGATTATCATGCTTCAATAGATGCGTCTCTACACACTTGGAAGCAGAGGATCACGAGAACTTAAGACCTTCCTCGAAATTTGCTTAATTTCTTCACGAATCGATCAAAAGTTGAAGAACAAAGAAGGGAAATACATGCTTTTAAAGGGAAAATTAGGCCCGATTTTGAGGTCGTTTGATGCGATCGTGCAAGCGGTTTTTCTAGGTCGTGGAAGCAATACCCTCGAGCGGTGTCGTGGCTCCCGGATTTGCGGTAAATTCGCCTCAATTTTTGCTTCAAAAAGACCACGATCGTGCGTCGATTGTGATCCTGGTCATGAGTTGATCGTCATCCGATCACGTGGGGGAGTCGTCGCTCCGATTCCACGCTGAAGGAGCCACGATCGCGACTCGATCGCACCGCGATCGCGATTCGATCGCGGCGCGATCGTGGAGTTCTTCCACGAGCTTTCTCCGCCGTTCGATGGTGATCTTTTGATCGTGATAGCTCCACGTGCGTCACCAAGATCACGAATGATCGCAGCCATCCGATGAAGATCGCACGATCCCGAGTCGTCCACGGTGAGAAGAAGATCGGACCGTCGGATTTTAATCCATGCCCGATGAACCCCTGATCTCTGCGATGCTGATAGGACGCTCCTGACGATGCCACATGTCGCCCATCCAACATCTCACTTAAACATAATATAGCGCATGTGCCTAATTGATGATCACGTGGACTCGGGTCCACGCGATCTCCGTCATACTGATGGAATCCAACGATTGCCGTCCGTCCACGTCACCTGCAAAAGGTAAGTATCGTGTGGGACATAGTCCCACACGGAGAAAATGATGGGACAAGATGCGTATAAATTGGGGGGCGCAATCATCAATTAATTGCGTTACCGCCCCCCTCTCTTACCAGGGTCCCACTATGCCGGTGGGCCCTCCAACTGTCAGCCCCCGTCTGCCACATGGCGCCCCTGACGGCCGTCCGCGTGAACCCGTCTGCGTGGCCTCCTGCCACGCATCAGCGCCACCTGCGGCTCGCGCGGGCCACCTGTGGCTCTGCCACGTGGCCTCAGTGCCACGTCGCATCCACGCGCTGGTCCCGTGGGCCAAGTCAGCTCGCCGCCTGGGCCCGCTCGCCACATCATCACCTGCAGTAAGTTCACCCCTTTTTTCGCGATTTAAATAAGGAAAAATTCATTAAAAAATAAATTAAAAATCAATTAAAATTCAGAAAAAGGGCAGAAATTTCATAAATTCATAACTTTAAATAGATAACTTCTTTTTAATCCAAATTTTCTCCATTGGATCAAAAATTCTTTTCTTTTTAATATCATGTCATTTAAAATATATTTTGAAAGAAGAAATCAAGATGAATTATAGTTTACTTAAATCATTTCTCATTAAACATTCTAAATCATAAATTCATCCTGAAATTATCTTTCCAAACATTTACTAAAGTCAAGAATCATTCAATAACAGAGATTAACTTTTATAAATTTAAACTTAACAAAAGATTAATCATCTATTAAGCATGAAATTATCCCTAATTTATGCATAAATACCAACTTTAGTGAAATGACATGCCAATGGAGAAAATTCCTAAAAAGTATGATAACATGCATCATATTCACATAAAATAAGCATGAATATGAGTTAATTAGGATAAGAATTCAAGTTATAAATGCATGTTATCACTTCTGACAAAGGGTGATCATGCGGTCATCAAATACATACATCCATGCATCAAAATTAAAACCAAAATCACTAAAATTAATATTAATTATGATTAATTTAGTATAGACATGAGTAACGGTTGAATCCACTAAGAATTAGGGTATGTTCTTTACATGTTTTGAAACTTGATCAAATTGGATGACGAAATTAAGAAAATATATAGATTTAGACAGAAGACTTGAATATTTATCCACAAAATCAAAAATCACTCAAATCATATCTATCTCCATGGAAAAATTAATGAGTGAAGTTAGAGATGAATTCAAGAGTCTCTCCTGAATGCGCCTCTCCTCTCTCCCTCCCTCCCTTCCTCCCCCTCTCGCGACCTCCTTCCCTCTCTCTCTCTCTCCCGCTCTCCCGACCTCCCTCTCTCCCTCCCTCTCTCTCTCCCGCTCTCCCTCCCCTCCCTCCCTCTCCCGCTCTCCCTCTCTCCCTCTCTCCCGCTCTCCCTCCCCTCCCTCCCCTCTCCCGCGCTCTCCTCTCTCCCTCTCTCTCCCGCTCTCCCTCCCTCCCTCTCTCTCTCCTGCTCTCCTCGCCCTCCCTCCCCTCTCCCTCTCCCGGCCTCCCTCTCTCCCGCCTCTCTCTCTCTATTTCTCTCTCTCTCTCTCGATTTATTTTTCTATGACGTGGCTGCTACGTGGATCTCGCTTGGCTTACTTGGCTGCCAACTGGATCGGGAAGAGTCAACAATAGCGGCTGTGCTAGATTTGGATAAAAAGCTGAGAGTTGGTGCTAGATTTGGAGAATACGAGAGTTCGTGCTAGATTTGGAGAAAATCTGAGAGTTGGGGCTAGATTTGGATAATAACCCTTTTCTAATTGTAATAATAGCCTTCTGTTTTATTTTTCAGGTCCCAATTTTTTTAAGACAAAAAAAAAACAAAGGAAAACAAAAACCCTAAACCCTCTCGACACACTGCTCCTACGCAGTGAAGACACTCCTTTTGCTCTCGCATGTCATAGATGCTTTCACTCATTTGTTGGCGGTGAAACTCCTCATTTGTGGCGATCTCTCCCTCACAGGGCGATTTCATCGCAAAAGCAACTCACCGGCGACTTCTCTCCAAAGCTGCTTGCAGGGATTTCTCTCTCCAGCGGGATTCCTTCCTCAAGGATGATCTCTCTTCAATGAGCTCTCTCTTTTCTAACATCTGGTTTGGTTTAGTTCTGGATTCAATCTAATCCTAAATTGATTTTTTCGCCTCTATCCCTCTCGACTTGATCGCATTTCTAGTGTTTTTGTTTCCGTCAAAGTTGAAATTGATTCTATTCCAATCTGATTCTTGTTTTTCCGATATTCAGTCCTCCTAGATTGATCTTCTTCTCCAACACTCAAGCTCACGATGTCTAAAAATGTATTGTTTTACCTTTTTTGTTCTTGCTATCAATTCAGTGAAGTACAGCAACATAAGATCAAGGAAATTTTGCTTGGAGCTGATCGACTGCTTCTTGAATCCTCCTACAAATTGATTTCACAAATTTGATTTCAACTTAATCTTAAAATTTTCTAAATCTCAATTTACTCTTGTTTTTTAGTTTTCTGATTTTCTGTTTTAGATTTTTTTGTTTTCTTATTTCTGATAATCTCATTTTAAATCTTCAGATTTCTGTTTTTCTCTTTTGATTTTTTAATACTAAAAATTGTTTTAAATTGTGTTCGAAATCTGTTTTGACTTGTAGTTTTTTAGAATCTATTTTTTTAAATTCTCTTTAAATTATTGGAGTGCTTTCTAGAATCTGTTGTAGTTCTACTTAATACCAGTTATAGTTGCATTTAAAATCTATTTTGTTTATCAAAATCAGTTTTATATTTATCTAAGGATAGTTTTTATTTTGGTCAAAGTCTGTTGTGTGTTCATTTACAATCCATTTTATATTATCTAAATTTTCTTTCATTTTTATCTAAAATCTATTTGATATTTTTTCAACAAGTCATTACACCATTGATAAGCCATTACACGGTTAGTAGGCAAATCAACATAAATGTGGGATTAAGACGTTTATTTTCGAGGGAGTTTTAATTAGTTATTAGTCCATTCATCATATAGGCTTATTCGGATCATCGCAAGCATATTTAGAGGATCATTCTAGGGGTAGTCAATGTTATTGCGTGTATATTATTAATACATTCGAAAGGGAAGACTTCGAGTGTCAAAGTTAAAGGTAGGGGGTCAAGGTCAAAGTCAACATCAAAGTCAACAACAAAGTTAGAGTCGAAGGCATAATTCAAATCAGTTCTTCAGGGAGTTATTTTAATTTGTTTCATTGTTTTTCATTTTCCGTTATATAACTTACGCATTTTACATTTCAATTATCAATTGTTAGCTTTCGTGTTTGGTTTAGTTTTTAATATTCTTTTCATATTTATTTATCTTCTAAGTCTATTTAGGAACTAGGGAAAATTAGCATTACCCTCATACACTGTATTGACTCTGAGTGAGTTGTACTTACTCGTGAGGGTAAGGGGGAGTTTCTTAGTGAATTGGTGCTAGACGGGAGTAGTCTAGGAAGATGACTGAAAAGTCAACTTGTGGCGTATTTGCTCTCTACCTTGCAGGATCATGCAAAATCAGGGACAAGCGACCTACTTGGAGCATGTGTGGATCGGTGAAGAGACTCAAAGACTTTAGAGAGGCAGGTCAGCCCGAAAGAGAGTAGCAAGCAGTGCATAGAGCTTTGGGAGTTGGCCCAAGGGAGAGGGGACGAGCAGCGGCATACCGGAGGACAGCGGCGAAGTAAAGTCACTAACCAAGAGCGTGAGGGGGTCAGATTGAAAGCTCGTGTTTGAACTTTGATTTGATTATCCCGGCCAGTTAGTAATTGATATTGGGGGATTAACAAGGTGAGAAGAGACTCTAGGAGGACTATCTCCTCCTGAGACTGGCGCGAGGGCTTTGGATACCCTGTCTAGTATTAAAAAAATGTCGTGTACGAGTGACGTGAGAAATCGAGTGGATAATCAACAAATTCATAAAATAATTGATCATCGGATCATGGTTTTTTATTCCAAGATTTTGAAAATAGAACTTGAGAGTTTAAGAGGTGATTTCTCCCCCATTCTCTCAATAAAATTTTCAACTCAAACACTCTTTGGGCGTAGAAATGAGTCTAGAATATGATTGAAACAAGATAATTCAAGCATTAAGCTGCCCAAAAGGTCTAATTATTAAAAAAAAATTCAAGAATATATTTATTGTCGAAGAGAGAGTATATATAGATTTTGAATTGGGCGTGGCCACTAGATTGTCTCTTCATCTTCAATCAATGGCTAAAATTAAAAGGTAGGAGGTGAATCATCATCATTAAGTCGTGGTTGTCGGCTTCAAGATTAAGCGATGCAATGAAGCCATGTCATTGTGTGCAGGTTAAATGTCATGTAATGGCTATCGTTTGATTATTATCAAATGTGCAAGATGATGCCATGTGCCCACAGGAGTCTATCAGGCACGTTTAATCCTAGCCATCATTACTTCCTTGATGAACGACCAAGATTGATCGATGCTTATATAAGCAAATCATTGTCAAATTGTGTGGCGTCACATACCCCCTTCACTTGAGTGAAAATCAAGGGTCTAGATTAAATATGTCGATTCGCTCTGATCCAATGCATTTGAATGTGTCATGTCTCATAAACCCTCACATTGAAATATTGAGAGATATATATGGGTATAAATAAGGTGATGATATAGTCAAATAAAATTGGCCCATTAATGGCACTTAATGCTAATTATGCTCCCCTGACTCGTGACACGTGTGTGCCACCTTAGCACCATGTGACGTCCTCAAGCATCATTATGTGCTGCCACGCAAGCACATGCACCACGTCAGCTACCATGTGAGCTCTCAATTAAAAATAATACTTTTTGAATTTTTTAAATAAAATTAGTTTAGAAAAATCTAAATAACTTCAATAAACTCTTAAAAATCCTAAAAATTAAATAATCTATCATTATGTAAAATTTAATTTGAATATAATTAAATATTTAACTCCAAAATATACTCAAGTTACTTAAGAAAAATAAAAGTAAATAACTTTAGAGTGTATATAAAAATGTTTCTCTTTTTATTTTCTATTTAAAACTCAAATAAAATCTCAAATATAATAAGGCTAATCTATTTAAAAAATTCAAATTTTGATCATATATTATTAGCCCTAAAAATAATGATTTTTGATATTTTTTATATAAATTACATAGAATGATGAATATTCACTCAAAGTATGATAACATGAATAAGAATGATATAAATTATGCCTTAAGATGTACTAAGAATCCTGTAGTCACAAGTAAATCTTACATTTGAATAACTTTAGAGTGTATAAAAAACGTTTTTCTCTTTTTATTTTCTATTTAAAACTCAAATAATATTTCAAATAAAATTAGGCTAATCTATTTAAAAAACTTAACTTTTGATTCATATATGAGTAGCCTAATTTTATTTGAAATGTTATTTGAGTTTTAAATAGAAAATAAAAAGAGAAAAATTAGGCTAATCTATTTAAAAAACTTAACTTTTGATTCATATATGATTAGCCATAAAAATTATGAATTTTGATATTTTTGATATAAATTACATAGAATGGTGAATATGCACTCAAAGTATGATAACATACATAAGAATGATATAAATTATACCTTAAGATGTACTAAGAATCATGTAATCACAAGTAAATATTGCATGCTATCAGCTTCGTAAACCTTTCAGGCGTGCTTTGACGTGTCGTTTTCGTGCGTCGTTAAAACACAAAGACGATGGTCAAAAAAAATTTATAAAACCGAACTCACAAAGACAAGATATAATAATCAAGTATTGGGTAAGTATCGGGTCGATCCACAGAGAGCAGGGTTGACTTTAATCGCAGAGTTGACTTGGTCAAACTTAGGTTTAAAAGGAGTTCTAAATAAGAGAAAATAAGATGTAAGATATGGAAGTGATATAAATAAAGTAAATAAGAAGTTTTAAGAATTGAAATCTCGGATTTGACGGAGAAATGTCAAAAGTCAAAGTCAAAGCATTGACTTTGACCAATAGTAGGTGTTCTGCAAAATCAGAGAATCAAAAAGAGTCAGAAGATTACGAAAAGTAGATATTTGGAAACTAGAGAGAAAATGGAATTTATTGATATATATTTCGTAATTTTTCGATAAGAAATGGATTTATTATGAATTATTAAAAATCAATGATCAGAAAATCCCCGAAATTGACACCTCAGAGGAAATCTTCAAATTGAATGCCCAAATAAAATCCAAATCTTACAATTTATATGTCAATGGAAAGCTAAGAACCAGAGGAATACAACAAGACCAAAATTATAAAATTCTGATTTGCCAATTAAAAGTAATTGACCCCGAAAGTCAACGTTTGACTTCTGATAAAAGATGAATAGTTATTGGTCAAACGTTAAATTGGAGGGTCAAATGAACTCGGAATTTAATGAATTTTCTATCCACGGAAAGCTGATGAAAAGAGGAATCCAATGAAACCAGAATCAAGTGATTTGGAATTATAATCAGAGAGATATCCTATTTTCAAAATCAGCGACTTTTCGGACTGAAATTTGGGGAAAATGAAGAACACTATGAACTAATTTGCAAAATTAAACTTCTAAATCTAATAAAAACTCAAATTACCTCCTGATAATCGATCGAATCTCAATACTAACTCGATTGCCGCAAGGATGGGGCTCCAATTCTCGTGGATTGAAGTGAATTTGATCGGATTCTTCCTCGTGGACGTTCGGAATTCAAGGGGAAAATTCGATGAAATCAAGGAGAAATTCGTGATCAATCCCGTTCTAATTGCTTCGCAATCGAGTCTAAACGCAGGGGGAACACGATGAATTAGAGATCTTCCTCGAAACTTGCTTAATTTCTTCACGAGTCGATCAGAAGTTGAAGAACAAAGAAGGGAAATACATGCTTTTAAAGAGGGAAATTGGCCCGAGGATCATGGGCAATTGACGCGTTCGTGGGGGCGGTTTTCAAGCGTCGTGGAGGCGCTTCCTTGGGCATGGGTCGTGGCTGCAAATCCGCGGCGAATAGGCTTGAATTTCACTTCGAAAAAAAAGCTTCAAAATCGGCCACGATCTTCGCGCGATCGACCACGATCGAGCGTCGATCGTGCTCCAGATTCTTCGAAACTGCTGCTCAACGATCGTGGAATAAATTCCACGCGGGAGGATCCACGATCGCGGCTCGATCGCGCCGCGATCGCGGTTCGATCGGACCGCGATCGTGGTGTTCTTCCACGCGTCGCCTACAGCGTCGGATTGGAATCCGACGCTCCAGATTCCCGCGAAGAGAGAGAAACACCGCTCTTCACCGTAGCCGTCGGATCACGATCGATAGGTAAGTCATCGCCAGCCGTCCATCTTGACGAAAATCGGATGATGATTGTCGTGAACGATCTGGAGCGTTTATCTCGCGATGCTTTCTCTGCCGTCTGATGGGGATCTCACGTTCTTCACCTTGTCGAAGATCGGACGCTTTGGACGCTTCCACGTGGCGAAAAGAACGGTGTCAATCGCTTCACTTAAGCTCTCTTTTGCGCACGTGGTGGATCTGATGATCGCGTGGACTCGGGTCCACGCGATCACCGCCGCTCATCCCGCATCTAACGCTCGCCAAGCCGCCACGCGTCCTGCAAAACAGAAACCGTGTGGGAACATAGTCCCACACGGAGAAAATAGGGGGACAGAATGCGATTAAATAGGGGAATGGATTCCCCTATTAATGATCTTCTTTCTCCCTCTAAATCCAGTCACACGTGTCGCCCCACATGGGCGCCCACGTGGCCGCGTGGCCTCCCTGCCACTTGGCGCGCCCCGCGCGCCTCCTGCGTGGGCCACACGCGTCCTGCCACGTGGCCTCTGTGCCATGTCGTAACGGCGCGGTGGTCCCGCGCGCCATGTCAGCCGCCACCTGGGTACGCCTGCCACGTCATCAGTCGGGGGCCTGTGGACCAAAATACCCCCCTTTTTCGCGATTTTAACAAGGAAATTCATCTAAAAATCATTTTTAAATTCAGATAAAAATCAGAAAAAAGTCTAAAACTTCAGAAATTAATATTTCTCAAAGTACAACTCCTTTTTAATTGAAATTTTCTCCATTGGATCCTAAATTCTTTCCTTTTTAATATTATGCCATTTAAAACAAATTTAGAAAGAAGAAATCAAGATGAATTAATATTTACTTAAATCATTTCTCATTAAACATTTTAAATCATAAATTCATCCTAAAATCATCCTTCCAAACATTTACTAAAGTCAAAACTCATTCCATAACAGAGATTAACTTCTATTAATTTAAATAAAAGATTAATCATCTATTAAGCATGAAATTATCCTTAATTTATGCATAAATATTAACTTTAGTGAAATGACATGCCAATGGAGAAAATTCCTAAAAAGTATGATAACATGCATCATATTCACATAAAATAAGCATGAATATGAGTTAATTAAGATAAGAATTCAAGTTATAAATGCATGTTATCATGCTTCCCTCTCCAAAGTCCTCGAGCCTTGTCACTTATCTAGGCATCCTCCAAGTATGTTGATCAACCTTGATCTCATGTGATCTTGCAAGATATAGACCAAATGCAGATCAAGTTGACTTTATTGTCAACCCCCTAGAGTTATCCTTAGTTTAGTACCAACTCATCAAGAGTTCACCCCTTACCTCATGAGTAAATATGACTCACCTACAGTAAACCTAGTGTCTATGGGTGATTGATTACACCTATTCTTAGTTCCTAGAATGTCACATAAGATATCATGACATGAGTAAAATGATAAAATTAAATTACTTAAATGTATGTAAGTATAAACTATGTAATTCAAGTATCAAAAATACCATAAGCACCATTTGTCGCACACAAGACCTCACAAGGTTCTCTTGAGGCCACTTAGCCTTAGACTGCCATAGATATCTGATATGCATAAAATTATTATCAAAAATAATTTTACTCAACTTCACGTATCAAAAATTAGAATAATGGCGAGTCTTCAAGGAGGAAGTTTAAAATATTAAAATCAATGAATTTTTTGGTATTTTTAGATTTAGAAAGTGAAGGCGATTGATTAAAAAGAAGATATTTACATGGGAAATGAAATGAACCGATCAAACACTTTCAAACTCCTTTTCAAAGATTGAAAAGCCTTGATCGATGGTGGGAAAGTGATTTTAGAGTTTGAAAATATGAAAATGTTGATGAAAATATGGAGAAAATAAAAACGATCAATTGAAAATTATTATAATTTAAGGATTCACGATGAAAACGCATATAGTGATGCTCTCTAATCAAAACATACTTCAAGGGCTCATACATCTCGCTTGGCATCTTGCATCCAACATAAGGAATGAATAGAAAAGACAAGAAATTCACTAAAAATGATGTTTAATAACATGAGAAAGTGAGCATCTAAAATTCTCATTTTAGTCATATTTTGGGCTTAAATGCCACAATCATTCATTCTTCTTGCTTCTTATCATGGAATCATGCCAAAAATGAAGATTTTTATGGATGAATGAATGAGACAAAGGAGTTATTCACAAATAATTAGGATAATTAAGAAACTTCAGAGAAACTTAAGGAGAGGATTTATAAAAAAAAAGGTATAAATCCATGTTTAAGAGGTCTTAGTATCTTTAAGTGTTCCATGTTTCTTTAGAAAAAAGACTTTTTCTGAATAAAAGGTAGTTTTAGCTGCAATGTTTTTTAGGAAATATTTCATTTTCATCATCTGTTTTTTGTAACTGCTTCCCTTAGTGGGCCAGTTAGTACTTACAGATTTATTTTGAGATAATGGACATGCCACACATATGACTGAATGGACCAATCATAGACCTTTGTACGAAGCACTATGTACAAAGGGCATTGAAATGTTCAACTTACATGAACCGTACAACATAACATGCACATGAGCACACAACTGAATCAGGAATGAGATTCCCATGGATTTATAAAATATAAAGAAAAGGGGGAGGAGAGAAGGGTTTGTTCTTGATTTCCCGCTCAACCAAAGGTTGGCTTGTTGGACACAATGAGGAGAAGAACCATGGTACTGATCGGTACAGATCTCAGTGCAATTTTTTAGTCAACAAATGCAAATAGGAGCTGCTGCGAGGTTTGTGAGAATCGACTAGGGATTGGATAGTTTTCGTTTTTGTTTTTAAACTTGATTTCCTTCAAAGCGGTTTGAGGCATTTTATCTTTCTTTCTGTATTCCGTGATTTTGAATCAATGTAGTGTTTTTATTTCAATGTTTATAAAATTCATTTTTTTATTTTGTATTGTGCGGAAATCTATCTTAAACTTTTAGGTTTAAGATTTTAATTATTTTTTCTTTAAATGATGACTGTCTAGTTTCTATAAATGATAACCTTTATCAATATTTAAAAAACAGTCGTATATTACTACTATTTTCTTGCTAAAAAAATTAGCAATAATTAAAATGATGATGAATAGGATTGACCTAAATAACTGAAACAATGTGATCTTTTTTGTCCAGTTCATGAAAATTATGTTTGAACAAATTTACACCACGTCTTGTCCATTCAATAAGAATTATGTTTGAACAATACAGAAATTGAATGATATAAGAAGTAAAAAGAAGAAAAGGAAAAATATTATTAGTAGAGAATTTAGATTGCCTGATGTGTATGTGAATATGAATTGTATTTGGTATGCATGTCATGGAAACTAGTTGTGGAAATTTGAAATCTAAGTGCTTTGTTGCTTTAATCCACTATTAGAGTTTTCAATCCTCGCCAAGATTTTTTTAATTGTTTGAAGATCTTTAGCTTTACATAATCACATCCCCAAATTGGAAAAAGTGAATCTGTTGCCACTGCCTTCATTGGATTCGACCCCTTTAATGAGCACTATCATGGTGTAAATTTGAGATTGAAGGGAAAATTTATATATTTTATTGCATAAGTCCAAATACCATCACAACGACGCACTTAAGTCAATTAATTTGAACTTATCAATGTTCCAGACATGAAAAATGATCAATTGATGCATTCTTTCCTCTTAGCTTACAATGCTAAAGCACACAATGAAACATGAAAAACTCTAAATTTTTTCCTCAAAATTTAAATCAGCCCTGGTAGATTTGTAGATCTTGAAATGACAATCATACTGAAAAAATTTTAGCCCTAAATCGTTCAAGATCATGAGATATTATGATTTTGATTTGGAGCATTTTTAGCTATTGAAAATCATTTAAAAATCATCGATCGTTGATTGTTATCATGATTATTGATGATCTCGATTACGCGTATTTTTCGCTGTCGTTGTGTATCGATTTCATGCAATAAAATGTATATTTCCTTACTTAGTATAGTGTAAGCAAGTGTCGAATCCACAGGGAGCTGAGGTAATGAGATTATATATTCAAATGAAAGGTGAGAGAGCGTGGAATGAGAGCTTGCAAAGAAATGCAAACGTAAATGTGGCATGTAGAGATGAATATGAGTGATAGTTTTTTTAGGTTTCTTTTAATTAGGAGACAAAGATGAATTTCAATGGAAAAAAATGTAAAAAGAAATGTTATGGGGATGAGATGATGGAAAGGTGAGAAGAGTGGTTGGCGGTAGCGATGGATTGATGAATCAATGTGCAGCGATAAGGAGAGAGAGTTGCAAGTCTCGATGATATCAAAGCCACTACATTAAAAGAAAATAAGAAAGAAAAATAAAAGGAAAATACAACTTTACTGTTTATGAAGATGATGAATGATAACATGCAATCTTAACATGATAAAACATGATTATTAATGCAAATTAAGGCATAAAACATTACATTTATGTGCATGTTATCATATTTTGAGTGCATTTCTATCATTCTATGCAATTTTATGTTATAATCTCAAAATGCATTAATTTAGGGTTAATTATGATGAATTAAAGATTAAAGATTTTATAACCCATCTTTACTTGAGATTATAAGTGGTTTTTAAAGTTAAATAATAAGAGAAATCATTTTTTATAAACATTCATTTAATTTTCTAAAGTTAAAATCTTAAAGAAATGAATGTATTTTTGAAATAAGAATTAAATCTCTTGTTATTTAAATAATTTGACTTTTTAGAATGATAGATAATTAAATTTCAGATCAAATGAAAGAAATTTGGATTAATTTGGAAATGTATTTTAAAAGATATGATTTTTACAATTTTTAGGGATTTTTTCTGGATTTTTCCTGATTTTTATGATTTTATTTTCTATTTAAAAAATGTTTAAAATAAATAAATAAAAGGCAGAAAGTGCGCGGGTCCCACGCGGGTGCGACGTGGCACGCAAGGCCACGTGGCAGAGCCACGCGGACCCGCGCAGCGCCTACGTGGCGCGGTTTATTTATATATATAGTATATTATTTATCATAAGTATAAATGGGTCTTCAGCCTTCCCTATATGGGAAGGGTTGTTACCCTTACAAACCGTCGGGTGTTATAAACCTGACGGTTTCCTATAATTTTTGCCGTGTGGGACTAATCCACACGTTGTGCTTACCGTGCAGGTGACGTGGCGCGACGAGGAGCGCTGGATCTCGCGGACGATCGATCAACACGCGTCGATAAAATGGACAAGCGGCCCACCGGATCAGATCAAGAGCATGTGCGTTAAATCCATGCGTTATAACGGTCCAGATTTAATCTGACGGGGAGCATCGTGACCGCTAGATCGCGATCTGACGGCGAGAAATGAAGGCATTTTTAACGTTTAATTGCGCGGTTGATCAGAGCCGTCGATCGAGATCGGACAGTTGGGACTTAACTGAAACGGTCCATCGTGGACCGTTTCATCGTAACCGTCGATCGAAACGATCAGACGGTTACGCCCAAAATTGCAATAAAATGACTTGTTCTTCGTCGTTGTATGTATTCGAGTTGGATTTCAATCAAATTGACTTGTCTAGACACCGATCCTCTCGTTTCTCTTGATTCCATCCTCTCTCTCTCTCTCTCAATTCTGCATCCACAGATGGGTTGAAATCAAGATTTGGTGGAAAATCGAAAGAGAAATCGCAGCTTCAAGCTCGTCGTGACGTTCTTGGCGTTTTCGGTGATTAATCAGCTTAATCACCTCGTTTCGATCGCTAAACGGGTTTAGTGGAAGCGGTTTTTCCTAGATTATCTTCCTATTATCTTTAATTTTCGTTTAGATTAGGTTTTAGATTTCAATTTCGTAAATTTTCATTCTAAATCATGATTTTAACGTCCAAAAATTTCTCTCCACTTCAAATTTCGATTTCTCCGCGAAATCAAGTCCAAATTCGATGATTCTTGATTCCGTGGATTCGTTTAGAAGTTATCTTTCTAAAAACACCATTTTCCCTAATTTCTTACCTCAATTCATCGTCCAATTTGACCAAATTCTAAAAGATATCTCAAAAATACCTTAATTCCCTGTGGATTCGACCCTTATTTACCATTATACCCCTCAATTCACTCTTAATTCCCCAAATTGGTAAGTTTGGAATAATTTTTGACACGAGACCGTGTGAAATTGACGATCTTGTGGTCTCGTCTCATCAATGAACACAAGCAAGAACTCAATCCAGATCATCGCACAAACCCCGTCGGTGTGCCCGTCCTAGACCAGGTGATGCTCGATCCGCTCCGATCACGATCTTTGCTTGCTCCCTTCTCCACTACAAGGTTGAGCATCAAATAATGCTCCTCGTTGGGCCTTGACCTCCTCCCCCTTCCTTTCTGGTAGCCTGATGCTAAGGGAGAGCCAAAAAATGCAAGGAGAGAAAATGAAGGCTTTTATAGTGAGTTCATAGGGTTTGAGTGTAAAGAGGGGTAAAAGAGTCTAATTATTATAATCATTTTTTTCGAGCTTTATTGTTTGATCCAAGGGTATAGATGGATAGAGGGTTAAAATATGAATCTTGAAATAAAATTTCAGCTCAAAACTCTATCTAGATCATGAGATATCATGATTTTAATTTAGAGAAATCATAGTCTTTGATTGAGATAGTGCAGAGTGGCATTTCTGTAAATTATTGACCTCGAAAATCCTGTAAATCGGAGGGACATTTCTATAATTTTTCACTTTAAAAATCGGAGGGCATTTTCATAAATTTCTAACTTCGAAAATCGGAGGGAATTTTTGTAAATATGCTCAAAATCTGAAAAGTCCCTTAAAAATTCAAAAAAATTCCAGAAAAATTCTAGAAAAATCCCTAAACTTAGAAATTGAATATCTCACAAAATATAACTCTTTTTTTCATGAAATTTTCTCCATTGGATCAAGAATTTAATCCTCTATCTTTTTATCCCAAAATATCTAAAATCAAGAGAAAAAATTAAGGTCTCATTTAATAAAAATTAAGCTTGGTCCAACCTCCTTAAAAATAAGGAGATTGGCCCAATATTCACTCTAAATCAATTTTGGATTAACCTAAAAATCTTATGATGATACCTTTTTTCTACCAAATCCAAACCTCATTTACCATATTTCATAAAAATATGGTTGTCTTGGTGTTCAAATTTAGTAGAGAGTTGTTTCCTCTTTCCTCTTATCGTCATCCATATCCATGCTTTCCTACTTGGATACCAATGTCCCTAGATCCATATAACTCATAGAAAATATGAGAATTCAACCACTTGACTTCGAAAGAGACAAATGGGGTTAGTCTTATAGCATAAGTGATTGAAAAGAATGGTACATGATAGGACATATCTATTTTTTTACTAAATTAGCACTAAATAGATGCAAGTTGAGTATATGAGTGGAATGTAATGATGAATACAAAAATATCATAAAAATATGATAACGTGCATTATATGACTAAAAATTATGTGCTAAAACCCATTTATAATGATGAAAATGAATGCATCAATGACATGTTATCAATTATCGTCAGAATGCACCAAATTGCACCATGTGTCACATTTTGGTTTTTCAGGAGAAGAGAGAAAGAGTAGGTGAATTGCTAGCCATCGGATCGCTCTTCACAAATGCGGAACACCCCAAATTACACTGCATGTCATCATCTCGTTCATCGCTAAAAATGAGTATTTTGGAATTATTCTAGAGCATCGGAATCAATGGTCTCATCGTCCATGCATCTCTGTGCGCCTTGTGTTTTGACAAAAAGGAAGGATTCGGTGAACTCGGTTTACCGGATCAAAGCTCACTATGCGTGCCACCTATCTTGCACATAAAAAAATTATAGACCTAGATGGAAAAAATAAAAGATATATGCAGGCTTTGTATATGCAGCCCATTAACATTAATAAAAAAATCTTAAACATCATATTCCCCTATTGGCGCCATTGTGTGCTGACTAGGCACCGCATGGCACCATGTTTTTGTGCCACAACTACGCGCTATCACATTAGCTTGTCACATCAACATGAGAAAATAAAATCATTTTTTTATTTTAAAAATTCCAAAAAATTCTAAAAATATATTTTAAAATAGAAATATTGCTAGAAAAATCAGGAAAATTCGTGCAAAATCTAGAGAAAAAAATCAGAAAATTAGAAAAAAAATAGAAAAATTGTATAAAAACCTCTAAAACCTAAAATCCTCTTACATTTTATAGAAAACTCATTTTTAGAACCTTATTTTGCTCTCTTTTGCATTATATTACCTGAAATATAATATGAAAATTATGTAAAAGAGAAATTTGCATTAGAATCACTTGTCCTCTTCATTCATCATCGTTCATCATTCATGCTTATGATCACAAAACTCATGCGCACATGACTACATCACCATTGCACCATGCTTACCCACTGCCATGTCTAATTTTTAAAATAAGCTCATTTTTTCTTTTAAGAATCCCTGAAAATTCTATAAAAAAATTATAAATAAGCAAAACATTAAAATAATCAAGAAAATTATAAAAATCATAAAAATCTATAAAATTTAGGGAAAATTATAAAAAAAACTCCTAAAAATTATAATACTGATTTCTTTTTATAGAAAACTCTTTGTAGGATGAAACATCTGCCATTTTGAACCTTGTTTAGCCCTCTTTTTCATTATATCACTTAAAATTAAATATGAAAATGATAAAGAAAGGGAAATTTATATTAGAATCACTTTATTATTCATTCCTCATTGTTCCTCATTCATGCTTACAATTAGGGTTTGGCGGTCCCGGTCACAGTCCAATTTTTGGCACACCCTTAGATCCAAATCTTAATTTGGTCTCGGTCCACCTCGATCACGGTTCGGTCTTAACTTCAGTCTCTCTCGACCATGGATATGTATACCTGAAAAGAGATAAACATATCAACCTCTGTTAATAAAAAAAAGAAATTTCATAGTGAGAAACCTTACTGATGATACTTACTGAAGAAAGCATAATAGCATGAAAATTAGTTTGCATATTCACCTAATTCTTCTTCGTCACTATTTGCTTCATCCTTTTTACCCCCATGATTTTAAGGACATTGAAGAGACGAGACCGTGAGGTCGTCGATTTTACACGGTCTCGTGTCAAAAATTATTCCGAACTTACCAATTTTGGGAATTTATAACGAATTGAGTGGCATAATGGTAAATAAGGGTCGAATCCACATGGAATTAAGGTATTTTCGAGAGATCTTTTGGAATTTGGTCAAATTGGATGATGAATTGAGATGAGAAATTAGGGAAAGTGGTTTTAGAAAGATAACTCAAAGATCTATCCACGGAATCAAAAATCACTCGATTTGGATTAGTAATCGCGGAGAAATCAAAGATGGAAGTGGGAGGAAATTTTCAGAGTCACGAAGAACACAAATTGGACTAAATTAAGATCCTAAACCTAAAATTGATGATACATGACGATAGATAAGAGGATAAACTTGTTTTCTAACCCAAGATAACGATCAAATCGATCCAATTGATCGCCGGATCGACGGCTACTCATTCCGCGAATTCAAACGTGAACATTGGTGTTCAAGAGACAAATTCTCCTCACTCGATCGATGAAATCTCTCTTGTAAACACTCCGTGGACACGAAATCGAGTCTAGAAACAATTACAAGAGAGAGATTCAAGAGAAGATGCGTGTGGATAGGTCGATTAAGTGAAATCTTCCTCGAATGCTTACAAAATACGAAGAACACTTCGTTTTATAGCCGAAATTGGGCGTAACCGTCCGATTGATGCGTTTAATCCGCATCAATGGTCTGGATTAAACGTATCAATATGAAACGGTAAGGTTAAATCGCGACCGTTAGATCACGGATGGAGCGCCAGAATGTTCCGCAAGATATGCGTTTTAAAAATGCGTCGTTTCGTAACCAATGGATCGCGATCCGGCGGTCTTGATGAAGCCTTTAAAAGAGGCGTTATAAAACGCTTTTAATCTCCGCCGTTGGATCTTGATCCGATGTGTCAGATGCTCCCCCCAAGATTAAATCGTGGCCGTCATAACTCCGTATTAAGGCCATGTGCTCGATCAGATGATCGATGGTCCGCGCGTCCACTCGATCGGCGCGTGTGATGCCGCCACGTCGCGTGAAATCTGGACCGTTATAACGCTGCTTTTAAGTCACGTGTTTGATCACGATCGGTGGTCCGCGTCCACGCGATCGACGCGCGGATCTTCTGCGCTCCGCCCGATCCAACACTCTCCATCGCTCCACGTGGCCTGCAACTTAAGACAACTGTGTGGGACTTTAGTCCCAAACGGAAAACGTTAATGAAATCCGTCGGGTTTATAAGGCCCGACGGATTAAGGGGTTTGAATACCCTTTCGGGCTACGGAAGGCTGAATCCCCCTTATTATATAAAGTATATAAGTATAAGTATATAAACGCCGCGTAGGCGCCGCGTGGGCCCGCGTGGCGCTGCCACGTGGCCCTTAGCGCCACGTCGCATCCACGTGGGACCCGCGCGAAAAATAAAAGCTTTTTGTCAGTTTTTTATTTATTTTAAACGTTTTAAATAGAAAATAAAATCAAAAAAATCCAGAAAAATCCCTAAAAAGTGTAAAAATCATATCTTTCAAAATACAACTCCAAATTAATCCAAATTTCTTTCATTTGATCTGAAATTTAATTATCTATCATTCTAAAAAGTCAAATTATTTAAATAACAAGAGATTTAATTCTTATTTCAAAAATACATTCATTTCTTTAAGATTTTAATTTTAGAAAATGAAATGAATGTTCATAAAAATGATTTCTCTTATCATTTAACTTTAAAAACCATTTATAATCTCAAGTAAAGATGGGTTGTAAAATCTTTAATCTTTAATTCATCATAATTAACCCTGAATTAATACATTTTGAGATTAGAACATAAAATTGCATAGAATGATAGAAATGCACTCAAAGTATGATAACATGCACATAAATGGAATATTTTATGCCTTAAATTGCATTAATAATCATGTTTTATCATGTTAAGATTGCGTGTTATCAGACATCAAAATAGATATAATTCTTGGAGATAATTTCCCCCTTTTGTATGTTACAATCCTCCATCATGATGAGAAAAGAGTCTCTGATGGAGAGCTCGAAGCACAAACTAAGAGAAACCCCTTTGCTAACATTGTAAGTCGTGGATATTTTTCAGACCCAATGTGACACCACCATTGTAGAGCATCAAGATGACAACATTCAACCTGAGAGTCATGCAAATAATCAAATATTTCATGAGATATTGGTTTTTCTAATAAGATGTTTATGTTCTTCTTCCTTTTGCGCTTCATCAATTCAAGCATCATTTTGGAACGAGCTGTAGAAGTATTGGATAATGGCTCACTTTGTGAGCAAGTACTTGATATTGGTGGGGCAGGCATCAATTGAAGCAAATGCTTCAAAGTCTTTGTGATATGCTCTTGCTCATCAGTTGGAATATATTCAAATTTCAAATATGGATCTAGCATTGTAGCAATAGGAAAGATTGGCTTTCTTTTTACCTGTGGCTCGAATTTAAGTAACTTTGTTTTTATCACAGTATATGCTTCTTTTGAGTGCCATTGATTGCTCTATGCTCATTGGTCTTCCACATCACACCTTGAGAAGGATTACCTAAGGCAAAAATTGATGTGTTCAACTGATTTAATAAAAGATCAAAAATATAAGTAATATTAGGGAATGTAATAGCCTTTGATTGAGAAAACATCTCGGTGGCGTCCTAAAAAGCTAGAAGATCATCTAAAAAAATATTAATAAGATCCCACTCTTTCGACATGATTAAAGAAATTCTTTTACCATCTTTAAGACAAGTTGTTGTCATTGCATTTAACACCTTCCTCTTGTCCCATATTGTAATAATCATGACATATGTCAAATTCCACCTAGTGAGGATGATAACATACAATCTTAACATGCAATTACATGATTATTAATGAAAATTAAGGCATATAGCATTCCATTTGTATGCATGTTATCATACTTTGAGTGCATATCTATCATCTCATGCAATTTTAAGTTATAATCTCAAAATACACTATTTTAGAGAAAATTATGTATTTTTAATAATATATTTTAAAGTAGAATATTCCCATCCATATTTGAGATTGTAATTGGGTTTTAATGTTAAATAATAAGAGAAAATACTTTTTATGTACTCATTTATTTTTCTAAGTTTTAATTTCTACGAGATATAAGTATATTTTTGAAATAAAAATGTATTCTCTTGTTATTTAAATAATTTGATTTTTTAGAATGATAGATGATTTAATTTATGATCCAGTGAAACAAATTTGGATTAATTTGGAGTTATATTTTGAAACTTATGAATTTTCTAATTTTTAGGGATTTTTCTATAATTTTTTGAAATTTTTATGAATTTAATTCGATTTATGTTTGAATTAAAATGAATAAAAAAATAGATTTTTATCGCGTGCTGATGTGGAAGCTATCGTGGCAGCTTATGTGACACGGACAAAAATGATAGCGCCACGTGGTGACATATGAGACCGCCATGTGTTGCACACGTGTACATGTGCGCGTGTGTGAGTGCGCGTGTGTATGCGTGCGTGTAAATAAGGAGAAAATACCATGTTAAGGATTTTTGCTAACTCTTTATTTACATACTCATTATATGCACGCGCGATCGCTTTGATTTTTATCATGTGGGACTATTTTTATGTCTTTATGTGCATAGGTGATGTGGCGTCGTATGGAGCATCCGATCGCACGATTAAATTACAATCATCGATCTTCACTTAAGGCGGGGGGAGACGTGGCGCATTTCTACTTGCCGGTGAATCATTTTAAAAACAATTTAATCTCATACGTACATCAAAAGAGTTATAATGGCTGAGATTAAAACTGACGAAAACGCATCCAAAGCATTAGATCAAGATCAGACGGATGGTGTTTCATGCGTTTCTTCTTCACGCTCAACGTGGTGAAATCTCGGTGGTCCATCTTCAATCCAATGGCCACGACTTAACCGTAATGATTCACACTCTTGCATTTCATTAGAGCCGTTGATCAAAGATTAAACACTCCATCAAATGGTTACGCCCAAATTTGCTATAAATTGAGATGTTCTTTGACATTATAAATCATTCTTGGATGTTTTCAAGTAATCAAAATATTTAGACACCACCATCCTTGAATATCTTGCTTCTAATCACTTCTAGACTCATTTTCACGTCTACTGAGTAGTTGAAAATGAGATTTCGTCCATTGAATAGGGAGAATTCGCCTCTTGAACACCGATGATCTTCTTCAAAATCGCAGAATGAAAAGCCTTGAATCCATCGATTAATTGGATCATTTCGATCGCTATCTCGGGTTAGATTATGTGTTTTCCTCCGAATCTTTCGTTCTATATCATTAGATTGTAATTTAGAATCGTAGATTTAGTTAATTTTGGTTTTTAATTTTAATTTCTCTCTCTTTGTGTTTAAAAATTTCTACCTAATTTGCTCTTTGATTTCTCCATGAATCTTGATCCGAATTGAGTGATTTTTGATTTTGTGGATTCGTCTTTGAGTTCTCTTTCCAAATCTATCAAAATCCCTAATTTCTCACCTCAATTCATTGTCTGATTTGATTGAATTTAAAAAGATATCTCAAAAATCCCTTGATTCTCTGTGGATTCGACCCTTATTCACCACTGTACTTCTCAATTAGTGTTAATTACATAAAAATGATTAGTTTAGTATTAATTTTGACACGAATTTGTGTGTATTTAACGACCGCACAAAATTCGTTTCGTTAGGGGATATCTATGGTTAATAAGTTTTTATTTGACATTTTATACCTCTCACATAATTCCTTGTACTGATGAATTCTTTGTGTTGTATGATAACATGCAATTTGTACAGGAATTTACATGATTATTAATGCAATTTAAAGAATTAAATATTCTATTTGTATGCATGCTATCATATTTTAAGTATATTTCTATCCTTTTATGTAATTTCATGTTATGATCTAAAAATACATCATTTTATGGATAATTATGCATAATTAAATGATGTGAATCTAATCCTATTTATATTTAAGATCATAATTATGTTTTCATGATTAAATGGTAAGAGAAAAGATTTTTTTACACTCATATATTATTTAAAATTTATTTTATAAGATACATGAGTGTATTTATTTAATTAAAATTCATTCTCTTATTATTTTAATATTTTTAACTTTTTATTATGATAGATGATTCAATTTCTGATCCAACAAAGAAAATTTGAATTAATTTGGAGTTGTATTTTGAAAGTTATGATTTTTCTAATTTTTAGGAATTTTTTGACATTTTTCTAAATTTATTTAACTCTATTTTTTATTTTAAAATAATTAAAAAGAATAAAAAAATGGGGTTTATTTACCCCCGCGCTGACGTGGCAGAGCATCGCCATGTGGTGACACGTGTACGCGTATGTGTGTAACAAGTGGACGTGTGTGTGTGAAGTGTGTGCGTGATGTGTGTGCGTGTCACGTGTGTGCGTGCGTGACACGTGTGCACGATTTTAATAAGTGGTTAGGAGCATCTATTAAGGATTTAAGCTAACCACATAATATCTCTTATCTTATATACGCGATTAAATCTAATAATCTATTCTGTGTGGAACTATGTTCATTTTATTTATGTTTCAGTGACGTGGCGCAGTGTGAAACATCCGATCGTGTGATTGAATCACGTGCGTCAGATGTCACTTACAAGGGTACGTGGCTGAATCCTGCTACATGTCGATTCGATTAAACATCATTTAATCTCATCCGTCCATCTTAGAGTTATAACGGTCAAGATTTAAAGCACCCGATGGACACCTTGATTTATCGTGATCGTCCGATGAAGATCCAATGAACGCGATGAAACGACGCCTTCTCTCTCACGCACAACGTGGCTAAATCCGGATGCTCCATCAACGATCAGACGGACGCGACTTTATCGCATCGATTCATCAAACGAGGCTTAATTGACGAGACGAGACCGCGAGGTTGTCGATTTCACGCGGTATCGCGTCAAAAATAATACCGAACTTACCAATTTGGGAATTAAAAGCAAATAGAGGGGTATAATGGTAAATACCGGTCGAATCCACAGGGAATTTAGGTATTTTCGAGATATCTTTTGGAATTTGGTCAAATTGGACGATGAATTGAGGTGAGAAATTAGGGAAAATGGTGTTTTTAGAAAGATAACTTCAAAACGAATCCACGGAATCAAGAATCATCAAATTTGGATTTGATTTTGCGGAGAAATCAAAATTTGAAGTGGAGAGAAAATTTCGGACGTTAAAAATCGTGATTTAAGCTAAAAATTGATGAAATTAAACTCTAAATCCTAATCTAAACGAAAATTAAAGATAATAGGAAGATAATCTAGGAAAAACCGCTTCCACTAAACCTGTTTAGCGATCAAAACGAGGTGATTAAGCCGATTAATCACCGAAAATGTCAAGAGCGTCACGACCGGCTTCAAGCTGCGATTTCTCCTTCGATTCTCCACCAAATCTTGATTTCAACCCCTCCATGGATGCGGAAATGAAGGAGGAAGAGGATGGAATCAAGAGAAACGAGTGGATCGGTGTCTAGACAAGTCAATTTGATTGAAATCCAACTCGAATACATACATCGACGAAGAACTCGTCTATTTATAAGGCAAATTTTCGTAACCGTCCGATCGTTTCGATCGACGGTTACAATGAAACGGTCCATCGTGGACCGTTTAGATTAAGTTGTGACCGTCGGATCGTGATGGACAGCCACGATTTAATCCATCGGTAAGCGTTATAAAAAGGCCTCAAATATCGCCCCTTAGATCGCGATCCAACAGCTGAGATGCGATCCGCACCGAAGCATCTCAGCCGTTATAACTCTTTTATAAACGCACGTGCTTGATGATCTTCCCGTGATCCGGTGTCCACGCGATCGACGCATCTCGTTTGATCGCTCGTTCGATCCAGCGGTCCTCATCGCGCCACGTCGCTGAAATCTAGCCGTTATAACTCGCCCAATCAAGCACGTGTTTGATCAAGTCCGGTGGTCCACGCGTCCATTTGATCAGCGTCCTCCGATCGCGATCTATCGCTCCTCGTCGTGCCACGTCACCTGCACTCAGGTAAGATTAGTCCCACACGGAAGATGTTTAGGAAACCGTCGGGTTTATAACACCCGACGGTTTCTAAGGGTATGACCCTTCCCATATAGGGAAGGCTGAAAACCTCTTAATATTTACGATAAAAATAAATACTATATAATACGCGCCACGTAGGCACTGCGCGGGTCCGCGTGGCACTGCCACGTGGCCTTGCGTGCCACGTCGCATCCACGCGGGTCCCGCGCCCATTTTTTTATTTATTTCATGTTTTGAAGAGAAAATAAAATCATAAAAAAAAATCCAAAAAAATCCAGAAAAATCCCTAAAAATTATAAAAATCATATCTTTTAAAATACAACTCCAAATTAATCCAAATTTCTTTCATTTAATCTGAAATTTAATTATCTGTCATTCTAAAAATTCAAAATATTTAAATAACAAGAGATTTAATTTATATTTCAAAAATACATTGATTTTTAAAAGATTTTAATTTTAGAAAATTAAATGCATGTTCATAAAAATGATTTCTCTTATTATTTAACTTTAAAAACCATTCATAATCTCAAGTAAAGATGGGTTATAAAATTATTTATCCTTAATTTCTCATAATTAACCCTAATTTAGTGCATTTTGAGATTATGACATAAATATGCATAGAATGATAGAAATGCACTCAAAGTATGATAACATGCACATAAATGTAATGTTTTATGCCTTAAATTGCATTAATAATCATGTTTTATCATGTTAAGATTGCGTGTTATCACACCCCCCAACTTAAATAATTGCTAGTCTCTTAGCAATTTCATATAGAATCTCCCTAGAAAGTCCTTTCTACTTCTCAATCCTACTACTAAAGAGGTGAAATGTATATAATTATGATTACTCTTCCTCATAGTGTGGACCATAGTGATCTAAATTCCATCTATAGGTTGACTTCTTTAGTGCGTATTAGGGTAGTGTTCATCGGCTGATGCTCGAGTCTAATTCTCAATTGTGATCGAGGTGAGCATATCTAGGGTTTAATGCTATGGGGATGAAAAGATCCTCACACTCTCATGAGCAGATGTAATCCTTACCCTCTCCATAGATTCATCACTCCTTCCCTCAAAATGGAGGCTACTTAATGTATTAGAATTCCCTTCAACTTTCCTTCCTCCTAAAAAGAGTGCAATTGCAAAGGTATTCCTATCTTTGGATGCAGCGTTTGAGGTGGTTGAAAGAAATTTAAAGACACTATTTCTAAAGGAATGATGTGGTTAAAAGCAAATATGTGTGTAAACAATATGGATTTTTAAAACAAAGGTGGTACCACTTATGATAATTTTAGCTCCCAAATGATGTGGATGGTGATGGATGATAGGGATAGATGGAAATGATAGAGATGGTGGTGTTGAGAAGAGAAGATATTCCTCTAACTTATTCTCCTTCTTTCACTTCTTCTATTTTTCTCTTTTTCTTTCCTTTTTCTCCTTCCTTTTTCCTTGCCTTTTTCTTTTTCTCTTTTGTTTTGCTTTTGTAACATACTTCAAAATTTCAAAAGAGTTTACATGAAATAAGGATATGAAGGAGTTGTTTTGTGGAGGTTTGAAGAGAGTTTGCCAAAGTGTGTAATGTTTTAAGGGATATGTTCATGTGAGAGGAATGTGGAGGAGATGTGATGGATGTGTGAGTCACTTGGGAGTGTGATTATCATAAGTGAGGTTTAAAACAAAGTGGTGTAACTACTTGACTGATTTGGAAGAGATAAACTAAATGCCTATAAGGAAAAGATAGGTATTTCAAAAATTGATGGATCATTGCACTCTTTTAAGGGAAAGTTCGGTATCCAAGAATTCCCACATTAAGTAGGTTCGGCTGATGTAAGGTAGGGGATAAGAATTTTGCTTGAACTTCACTCAAAATCTCTCCATTTCAAATCCATAGCACTTCAACCTTCTGATTACTCATTTTTCCTCGGTGCCTTGTTAGATACCCAACCCCAAAGAAGTCAACCATTACGAATAATCCCATGATTTATCTAGATCACTTGGTTTTATTACTCAAAATGTAATCATATGGGCTATTAGGCCCTCATTTCTACATCTCTAGTAGATAAGATCTCAAGCTTTCAAGACTTCTAAGGTGGAGAAGAGTGGTAATAATTTGGAAAATAGGAGTTTTTTTAGAATTTAGATTTTTTTAAAACTTTTTTTGAAAAAAATTGTTGAATTTTTTTCTAAGTCCTCACCCCCCAACTTAAACTCTTCATTGTCCTCAATGAAATTACTATTCTCATGATGAAAGATAGCAATAATAATGATCATGACATGAAAAAAGATGATAAAATGTGGTAAGGAGAAAAGGGTTTAGAAAAACTCATTTGGGCTTTTTGATGCTTGTTCACGGGATTTCTCGTGCGTGCGCGCTTCATAATATCGTTCTTCGACAATGTATTTATTCTGAAAAAGAAACTAAAGGAAAAACACAAAAATGATAACTTTGGGCTGCCTCCCAATAAGCGCTAAGTTTACCGTCTTCAGCCAGACTCGTTTAAGCTCATATTCTCCAAAAATTGATGTGATTATTTTTGAATAAAAAAACTTGATGCATGATAAGAAAATTCCTCAAGATCCAAACCATAATTATCCTTGTTATGAATAATAAATCATTATACTCCATGGTTTGAAAGTGAAATTAAGAATTTTATGCATGAAATTCAAATCATATCATCAGATCAGATTCATGTAATCACAAATTAGTGGAGATAATATATTATAGATATATTATATTATAGATATAAATATAGAGATATAGATATATTTTTTCGAGAAAAATTTTCTATCGATAGAGCGGTTGAAATTCAGATCACTTCGAATCTATCATGGCCTAAGTCTACGCAGAGCATGGCTTCGATGCGGCCTAGGACGACGAGAAACTCTAATAACCCTAGTACAACAGGCTTTTTCGTATAGAATCGTGAATTTCAATAAAGATAAAAATTTCAACAATGATTTAGAAAAACAAGTCATGTGTGATTCCGTGAGAGCTTGGCCCTCTCAAAACGATACATGTGAGCAATAGACCGTAATCCTTAGAAGAGGGAAAATTACTCAAGATGGCATCGAGTTGAGGATCATTTAAGATAGATTTCATCTTCGGAAGGCATTAAAACATGTTTTCTAAATGAATGACATTTCATGAAAATAATTATATACTACTAATTATCAAATAATGGCAAAGATCATACATGAGTGTCGGTATCCGTGAGTGTTTATAATTTCTTAACGCGATTCTGAAAAATGATCGCCCGTAGTCCGTAGAGAAGGGGTCGAATTCACTTATTCTCGTCGAATTAAGGATCACGAAGATAGAATTCACTTCGGATCACTCAAATTATGATCGATGCGAGTTAAATTCAAGAAATAAAAAGAAAAATCCGATGTTGACCAAGTCAGAATTGACGAATTTTCTCAAAAATATGCCTTAAATTCCCCGGCAACGGCGCCATTTGACGAGACGAGACCGCGAGGTCGTCGATTTCACACGGTCTCGTGTCAAAAATAAAGCCTAACTTACCAATTTGGGAAATTAAGAGAGAATTGAGGGGTATAATGGTAAATACGAGTCGAATCCACAGGGAATTTAGGTATTTTTGAGATATCTTTTGGAATTTGGTCAAATTGGACGATGAATTGAGGTGAGAAATTAGGGAAAATGGTGTTTTTAGAAAGAAGACTTCAAAAAGAATCCACGGAATCAAGAATCATCGAATTTGGACTTGATTTCGCGGAGAAATCGAAATTTGAAGTGGAGAGAAATTTTCGGACATTAAAATCGTGATTTAGAATGAAAATTTATGAAATTGAAATCTAAAACCTAATCTAAACGAAAATTAAAGATAATAGGAGGATAATTAAGGTAAAACCGCTTCCACTAAACCCATTTAGCGATCGAAATGTCGCGATTAAACCGATTAATCGCGAAGAACACCAAGATCGTCACGCCGAGCTTCAAGCGTCGATTTCTCCCTCAATTTTCCACCAAATCTCGACTTCTACCCCTCCGTGGATGCGGAATTGAAAGAGGAAGAGGAAGAACTCGAGAGAAACAAGAGGATCGGTGTCTATACAAGTCAATTTGATTGAAATCCAACTCAAATGCATACAATCGTGAAGAACAAGTCTATTTAAGGGCAATTTGGGCGTAACCGTCCGATCGTTTCGATCGACGGTTACGATGAAACGGTCCATCGTGGACCGTTTTGATTAAGTCGTGGCCGTCGGATCGTGATGGACGGCCACGATTTGATCTGTAGATAGACGTTATAAAAACGCCTGAATATCGCCCCTTGGATCGCGATCGAACGGCCGAGATGCTTCCGGGGAGATTAAATCTCGGCCGTTATAACGCCTCAATTAAGGCACATGCTTGATTGATTTCCGGTGCACCACGCCTCCACGCGATCGACGCCTATGATGCTGCCACGTCGCCGATGATCCAACCGTTATAACTCCCTTTAAATAGCACGTGTTTATATGATGGATCAGTGGGCCGCTCGTCCACGCGATCAACGCGTGAGATCGTACGCTCCGCCCGATCCAACGGCTCTTCTCGCTCCACGTGTCCTGCAGTTAAAACAGTGTGTGGGACTTTAGTCTCACACGGAAAAGGTAAGTGAAATCCGTCGGGTTTATAACGCCCGACGGATATAGTGGTTCGAATACCTCTTCCGTTTAGGAAGGGCTGAAAACCTCTTTTATATACTATAAATAAATATATAGATATATGGATATATCGCGCCACGTAGGCGCTGCGCGGGTCCGCGTGGCGCTGCCACGTGGCCTTACGTGACACGTCGCATCCACGCGGGTCCCTCGCGCATTTTTATTTTTTATTTATTTATTTTAACATTTTTTAAATAAAAAATAAAATTCAAAAAATCAGGAAAAATCCAGAAAAATCCCTAAAAATTGTAGAAATCATATCTTTTAAAATACAACTCCAAATTAATCCAAATTTCTTTCATTTGATCTGAAATTTAATTATCTATCATTTTAAAATTTCAAAGTATTTAAATAACAAGAGATTTAATTTATATTTCAAAAATACATTCATTTCTTTAAGATTTGAACTTTAGAAAATTAAATGAATGTTCATAAATATGATTTCTCTCATTATTTAACTTTAAAAACCATTCATAATCTTAAGTAAAGATGGGTTATAAAATCATTTATCCTTAATTTATCATAATTAACCCTAATTTAGTGCATTTTGAGATTATGACATAAATATGCATAGAATGATAGAAATGCAATCAAAGTATGATAACATGCACATAAATGTAATGTTTTATGCCTTAAATTGCATTAATAATCATGTTTTATCATGTTAAGATTGCATGTTATCATTAATCTCATTGAATCGATGCATCCGACAGTTATGCTCAATTTCTCTTATAAATTAGAATGTTCTTCGCGACGGAAGAGCATTCTTACGTTTTCGAGCAAATCGAACTGTCTAGACACCACAATCTGAGAATCTTTTGATTTCTAAATCTTCTTGACTCATTTCCGCGTCCAAGGAGTGCAAGAAATCAGAAATTGATTGAGGGAAGTGGAAGAAATCACATCTTGAACGTCAATATTCGTTTTCGAAATCGCGGAATGAAAAGTCATGAATTCGGCGATTAATTGGATCATTTCGAGCACGACTTTGGGTTAGATTTCATGTAAAAAAATCCTAATCTTTCATCATTTAGCATTAGATTTACATTTTGAATCGTAAATTTAGTTTAATTTCGTTTTAATTTCATTTTTTCAATCATTTTCGCAATCGAATTTCTATCTCAATTTCAAGCTTCGATTTCTCCGTGAATTCTAATCCAAATATCTTGATTTTTTATTTTGTGTATTCATATTGGATTTATCTTTCTTAATATACTAAATTGCCTAATATCTAACTTCAATTAATTTTCTGATTTGATCGAATTTCAAAGATATCTCAAAAATTTTGATTATTTCTCCGTGGATTGGACCCTTATTTACCATTATACCCTTCAATTCGTGAATTAATCTTTAAATTGGTAAGTTTGGACTTTGTTTTGACACGAGATCGTGTGTATTCAACGACCGCATGAAAATGTTTCATCAGTGTGCTATTTGCCGCAAGAACAAGTGTTCGAAGCTGATGAATAATTACTCCAGATGGTCTTTGTGAAGTAACTTCAATTTCATCTTCTTCACACTCTTCATCATTCACACGTTCTAAACATAATGAAATCAAAGATGAATTACCTAATTCCTTCAAGCCTCTTTGAACAGTTAGGTTGAGAACATGGGCCATATATGGCACATGAAACTACTTGGTAAATGTCGATCCACTCTCACTCAAAAAATTTTCTAAGCTTGCCACCATTGTCTTGTTATTACTAGCATTATGTGTTATGATAGAAAAAACCTAGAAAAAAAATTAAATTCATGTATGTAGATTTATCTTCAAACCTGATTTTGAAGACAAAAACAAAATGTCCACGAGCAGATCGAATGCTTGATAGTTGATAGCGTGGTTGTTGAATTCGAAGACCTAACGTCGAATGTCCTTTTTTCTATTTGGTCCAAGACAGAATGCGCATGGAGGAACGAATCAAATTTTGACTAAGACTGTCAAAGCCCATTTTGAGAGACTGTCAAAGTCCGGTTTGGTTTATCGATACTCGGTCAGTCTTTGCCCTTCCCTACCTACAATCACAGAACTCATGCACACATGATTCAATCATCTTTTTTTGACTTTGGAAAAGATCAACTATCAAATATGCATAACATCAAAGATAATTTAATGTGAATTTGACTGCTGAATGATATGACATGATAAATGTGAAAATTTCATCAAAACATGATAACATGCATAAAGATGACGTGAATTATGTTTTAAAATCATCATAGAATAATGAATGAAGAGCGTAAAATGCATGTTATGACCTCATATCTTGTCAATTGAGTTAGGCACAAATAAAGTTTGACCCATCTAGACAATCACACTAGATGGTAGATTCTCTTGAACTTTCTCTTGCGACCGTTGTAGAAACCACTTCCCAAAGTTGGGGTGATCTTATTTGACATTCAGTGATCATTCCTCTAGATTCTTTCTTCATGTGGAAATTAATGCACTGAGATATCCTACAAATGATTGCACGCACACCATCAAGTATGTTGTTTGTTCTCAATGTCATTGTTGTCCCACATCAAGGAGTGAAAGTATGGAATACTTCTTCCATAGTGATGTCATTGTGAACTGATGATGTCAACTCCTAGATAATTAACTCCTAGCCCTCCTCTTGACACCCTATCTCCCACCCCTAGAGTTCATCAAGTGAGTATTCTACTTGTAAATAAGATTTCAGGAAACCACACATGCATCTGTGTAGCCTATATGTTATTGGAGATATGGAAATTCTTCTTGATTTGCAAGCCAGTCAATGTGCACTCAAAGAGAACATGAGGCATGCCACATAATGGCTTCGAAATACTCACTCCTTGGTGGTCACCACAGCAAAATGCTTGTGTTCTATTTGTGAGGCCCTAAGGATTTTGGGCAATACACGACAATATAGTGTTTATTCTTTTTGCCTTCTCCTACTACTATGATATTTTTACTAATACTACAGTGGAAGCAATGACAATAAAGGATGGTTTGATCCTTTTCAAGGAGTTGGAACTCCATGATATGCTCCAAGAATCAAATTCGTGTATCTTAGTCAAGATCTTACGCTTAGGCTGTTGCTCACATTTGCAATTCAATAGTACTTGGGCAAACATTATACGATGCCAAATGAGGATTCAAGCAATTGTGCACCAGCTATGAGAAGGAAATCAAATAGCGAATGTGCTAGCCACTCATGCAATATGCTCAGGTTAATGTTCCATCTTCTTGAACTGGAAGGACATGCATCTTGAGGCTCAAGGATCTCATTAGCTTGAGGAACTCATCATGCCTTTCCTATAGATGTGTCACACATTTGTCCTTGACACACCATGGCTCTACCACATTACATGTGGTTACTGTCCTGAAAATGTAGGCAGCATACTTTAACAAAAACCTCTAAAGGCACTAAACCTTGAAATGGTTTCCACCATCCTATGGGAGATACAAATATTTTCACCACCCCATATTTCATGTATAGTGATTTTGCTTTGCAAATTAAGCATTTCTCTAACAATCGTCATCCCTAGAAAGGAGGGTCATCACAAATGCCAAGGTATGCACTACTCCACTTCTCCCTCCCTAGCATGGGCTGACACCTTGGGCTCGTATGTATTTGGAACAGTCTTGACCCAAGGTTGTGTACTTTTAGTAAACACACAACTCATCTACTCCACTTCCCTCGAGTGGGGAGACTAGGGGTTGTAAGTTAAACAGGAATTTGATAATTTATCTTATATTTTATTAATTTTATGAAATATTTTCAATTTTAGCCAAATTTTTTGAGGAAGATATATCTTTATCATTGTAGGTAATGATAGCTTAGGCAAGGGATGCATGCCAGATAAAGAAGACAAAACTCAAAAAACTTAGAATAAGCCTTTCTAACCTTTTTCTACACATTCGAATTAAAAATGGTTTTCATTTTATTCTTAAATAAAAATTATAAATCTGAACCATCTCAAGACATTTATGTAACCATTCATATTGAACTTCACCTTCTATCTTTATAATTCTATCTTATGATTTTAATCTTCTTATAATTTTTGTCTTATTTTTTTACATTTTCTCTATCTTCATATTGTTATACTTTAAATTAATCTTAAATTGAAGTTTAATTATTTTATTACCTTCTAATTTTAATTTCTTTCATTTTTTCATGTACCATTAAAAAAACAAAACAACCCACGACGTCTCTCTCTCTCTCCCTCTAACCCTAAACACTAGTCACTCCCCCGACTCTCTCTCTTCATTGATCAAGTAGCTCTCACAGGTGATAACTCTGCTCCTAGAGATTTTCCCTCATTTGAATTCTCATCGGCGATCATTCCTCTACTCCATGCGATTCTTTTCAAGATCTCTTGTGGCTGTTTCTCCAAAAATCAGAGCTTGAAGCAATCTCCAAGAAAATTATCTCAAGGAGCCTTGGTTTGAAATCATCTTTGAGTTTCGAGTGTTTTGAATTGATTTCGATTTTTTTTACATGATTTCCAGTTTTGGGTGAGTGAGTGGATTGTGTTCTGAATTTTTATTTTCTTTTCTTTGAAAAAAATTGGTTTAGGTATGACCATGTACATTTTTATGTTCGATATTTTTTGTCTTTTCTAATTTTCTACTTGATTATTTTCTTTGAATTTTATGTATTTTTCTCCTTGTGTTTTTTGTATTTTATCTCTCTATTTATTTTTTGTTTGTTTAAATTTTTTTTAGTTTCATCATCTGTCTTATTAATCCAAAAACCAATTTTTTTTCAGTTTTAGAGTAGTTTTTTTTTCGGTTTTTGTTTTTCAGTTTTAATCTTTTTTTTATTTCATATACATATCGGTTTCAATATATAACTCGGACTATATCTATTTAATTTGATAAATTAGATTTATCAATTTTTATCTATTCTTCTCTGGCATTCTTCTCTCTTGAGAATTGTCATATATTTCTATTTTCTTTTCTCTCGTAATCTTAACTTTCAGATTTTTTTTAAATTTTCGTCCTTTTGGATTATTTTTATTTTTTAATTTCAGTTTTTCTTTTCATCATTGATCTTAATTTTGTTTGTATCCTAAAGATTAATCTTATTACAAATATCACTCTTGATCAAATTAAAGGCAAACTAGATATTGAAATCATAATTTAGTTTTGATTTTATTTTCAAGCTTATAGAGTATAGATTACACATTTTATTACAATTTTCATTTATGATTAAATTAGGTTTGATTTAGTAGCTCTATATATATTTTTGTAGATATATACATAATAACGAGGGTTTTTATGAATAGTTCACATAGATATTATCTATAATAGTGGGAGAACGATCACATATCAAGGTGCCTATGCAAGCCATCTGGAAACTCTTTCCTTTCTTATCTTTCTCTCTTAATGAAAATGTTGAATAAGAAATCTAACCATCTAACAATTATGTGGATACCGCTCGAGGCTAGACACTAGAACAACTTTGAGAACTCCTTTAATGAAACTTGAAAGTATAAAATTTAATCTATAATAAATGATAAGATCATCAATTCTTAGTGACTTAGTATTTTAATGTTTGATTTAATATATTCCGTTCATTCAATATTTTGATTAAAATGTTGGGAACCTATTGAGCATCAGATCCTACAATATATCTCAGCCCTCCATTATCTCTTAAATGAGGAGGTATCTGATAACATCTAATAATAAAATGATTTTCCTTATGACATTCCATCTTGGCTCTTAATTTGAGGAGCTATAAAGGCCAAGATAAGTGGATTCCTTGGAGGAGATGTAACTTCTCTATTTGATTCCTCCTTCAATTCAACTTGGATTGCATAGTTTATAATTATTTTGAAAGATGTATTTGCGAGCTTTCTAATAATAGAATTTCTTCTAATTTACGTTCCCATTTGTTGTCCAATTTCATCAAATTCTTTGACATCTAAAAGTCGACTCTAATTTTCTAAGGATTTTGACCCTCTTTCACTAAGTATTCACTAATTATACTCTATTAATTGTCAATTAAAGTGAGTTTGGTCTTATTTTGACCCATGATCTTGTGTTTTTCATGACCGCATGCCTTCGGCTCGCTAGGTAGCAAGGAGGCAATCCATCCAGATAGATTAAAGGGCATTTGATCCCTGGAATCAGGCAAAAGCTACGCAACACTGAAATGATTGCCTAAAATAATTGAACTTGAGAATTCATCTAGAAAATTGAAGGGTCAGAAAGTTTAGGGAATCATCTTATAAATTCTTCTGGAAGGAACTTCTATCTCTCAACGCATTCTCCATTGAGCTCTGACGTCATTCATTGAGCTCTGACTTCATGATTTGCATTTACTCTCTCTCACAGACACACTGTGGGCCCCCCTGAATTGTGACGAGGGCTGCCTGACTTCTTCCCTGTTGATGACGCAGGCGAGGTCTCATATTGACTGAAAGCGCTGACTATTGAAGAAATTTGACCAGGATGCTCTGTCGGGCCATTTATCTTAGCCCAGTTAAACGGGGATGAAAACTTCCACGCTGTCCCCCTATCTTTTCGAAGACCGAAAGTTCTACTGACAGCCGTCCACCGGGACACGTAAGAACGCGTCACGTGCGGCCACGTGGAGGTGATTGGCGCTGGAAATAATTTCATTTATTATTTATTAATTGAAGCCGCCTTGCTTTTTGAAATTTACCGTAACTGCGGCTCATCAAAGATGCATTCCGCTACGGAAACTGAGAACGACTGCTATACCCATCTCTCTCTCTCTCCCACGCACATGATGGGGGCAGGCTAACCTCCCATCTCTCTCTCTCGGACATGATGGGGCAGGCTAACCTCCCATCTCTCTCTCTTCAGACATGATGGGGCAGGATAACCTCCCACAGGAATATTGAGGACGACGTTATCCAACAACCGACTGCTAAAAAAGCATGACCGCAGATATCCCAATCATCTTTGTATCTTTCTTTCATCTCTGCAGAAAGCAAGAGCGAGAATCTGATGGGTCGCGCCATGTAACCGACCCTTCTTCAAGCTGTCGGCGCAGTTCATTCTGGAAAATCCATTTTTGTAATTCCCCCGAGAGAGAGAGTGGGTGTGCACACGTCGACATATTTCCCATTCCACCGCTGCCGCCTTTCTTTAACCTTCCCTCTCCTCTCTTTCCCCTTCTCTCTCCTCGCAGACACTCTCTCTCTGGCTGTCGGTCTTGGAAGTTGGAAGACAGCGGGCGATGCGGTGAGTCTTGACCGAGGGCGCGAGGAATCAGACCGGAGAAGATGAAATTGGCGGTGGAGGTGCTTGACGCCTGCGATCTGATCCCCAAAGACGGCCAGGGCTCTGCAAGCGCGTTCGCCGAAGTGGAGTTTGAAGGGCAACGCCAGAGAACCCAGACCAAGTTAAAGGATCTGAACCCGGTCTGGAACGAAACCCTTATCTTCAACGTCTCCGATCCGACGGAAATCCCCAACCGCACGATCCAGGTAACAGTCTTCAACGACGGCGCTGCCGGGCGCAAATTCCTCGGCCGCGTCCGCCTCTCCGGCACCTCCGTCGCGCCGTCTCCCTCCGAGGCGGCGCCCAACCGGTGCCCTCTTGATAAGCGCGGTATGTTCTCTCACATCCGCGGAGATATTGCACTAAAAATCTACGTCCTTCCTGATCCCTCTTTCTTCTCCGCCCTCCCCGAGATCCTCCAACCGAAGGTCGAAGTCAAGGAGGAAAAGAAGAAGGAAGAGAAGAAGGGGGAAAAGGAGGAAAAGAAGGAAGAGAAGAAGGCGGAAAAGGAGGAAAAGAAGGAAGAGAAGAAGAAGGATCCGCTCGAGGAGAATAAGAAAAAGGAAACGGTGCCGCCGTCGCAGGAGAAATCGAAGAAAGCTGGCAGCGGCGTCGCCGAGACCCGGCACGCTTATTCTGTTGCCCATGGTGGTGGCGGACTTGGGTTCGAGCTCGGGCAGATTAATTCGCTGATGGCGTTGACAGATAAACGCGCGGACTACGCGCGCGCAGGTATTCCTTCAATGGCGATGGCGCAGATGCAGGCTTCAATGGCGGTACCGCGACTTCTCACGGCGGCGGGCGTTGCGCCGCCGGAAATGGGGGGGTTGGAGGAGACGCGCCCCTCTCTCGCGGCCCGTCTAAACCGCCGCAACGTTGACCGGATATCCAGCACGTTTGACATGGTGGAGCGGATGCACTACCTGTACGTAAGCGTGGTCAAGGCTCGCAATCTCCCTGATATGGACTTAACCGGGAGTCTAGATCCATACGTGGAAGTCAAGCTGGGGAACTACCGGGGTGTGACCAAAACTTTTACCAAGGATAAGAACCCGGTCTGGGCCCAGGTCTTCGCCTTCTCCAAGGAGCGTATCCAGAGCAACGTCCTGGAGGTCGTGGTCAAGGACAAAGACTTGGTCAAAGATGACTACGTGGGCCGCGTGGTGTTCGACGTGGCCGAGGCACCCCACCGGGTCCCACCGGAGAGCCCGCTCGCCCCCGAGTGGTACTGCCTGCTAAACCGCCAGGGACAGAAGCTCGAAAAAGGAGAGATAATGCTGGCAGTCTGGCTAGGCACCCAAGCCGACGAGTCGTTTCCCGACGCGTGGCACTCGGACGCTCACTCAGTCAACGCGGAGGGGCTGGCGAACACTCGCTCGAAGGTTTACTTCTCTCCCAGGCTGTGTTATTTGCGAGTCAACGTGATTGAGGCGCAGGACTTGGTGCCTGCTGACAAGAGCCGGTCGCCGGACGCCTACGTGAAGTTGCAGTTGGGCGGGCATCTAGGGTTCACCCGGCCCTCGCTGTCTCGCTCAATCAACACGGTCTGGAACGAGGAGCTCATCTTCGTGGCGGCCGAGCCGTTCGATGAGCCGCTGATTGTCTTGGTCCAGGACCGACTCGGCGCCGGTAAGGAGGAGACCATCGGTCGGCTCGAGATCCCGATCGAGCTGGCCCATAAGCGGGTGAACGGCAAACCGGTCCAGCCCAAGTGGTTCAGCCTCAATAAACCGAACGAGGAGAAGAAGGACGAAACCGCCAAGTTCGCCAGCAAGCTTCTGCTGAACTTGTGCCTGGAGATGGATTACCACGTTCTGGACGAGTCAACTCATTACAGTAGTGATTTCCGTCCGTACCAGCGAAATTTGTGGAAGCCCAGCATCGGCGTGCTGGAACTGGGGATTTTGGGGGCCCGAAATTTGCTCCCCATGAAGTCCTCCAAGACCACCGACGCCTACTGCGTCGCCAAGTACGGACCCAAGTGGGTCCGGACGCGCACTCTCCTCGACACGATGGCGCCGCGCTGGAACGAGCAGTACACCTGGGAAGTCTACGACCCTTGCACCGTCCTCACCGTGGGCGTCTTCGACAACTGCCACCTGGACAAGAAGGAAGGAGACCAGGCGGTCGACCAGCAAATAGGGAAGGTCCGGATCCGGCTCTCCACCCTCGAAACGGACCGGGTTTACACGCACTACCACCCCCTGCTGGTTCTCAAGACCTCGGGTTTGAAGAAAACCGGGGAGCTGCACCTGGCGATCCGGTTCACCTGCACGGCCCGGGTTAACATGGTGGCGCTCTACTCTCTACCACTGCTGCCGAAGATGCACTACCAGCAGCCAATCGCGGTGATCCAGCTGGATCGTCTGCGGCAGGAAGCCATGCGGATCGTAGCCACGCGGCTGGCGCGAGCTGAGCCACCCCTCCGACCCGAAACGGTCAAGTACATGCTCGACGTGGACTCTCACATGTTCAGTCTCCGCCGCAGCAAGGCCAACTTCTACCGCGTGGTGGCGCTGCTCTCCGGCCTCGCCGCTACGAGCCGGTGGATCGGCGGCGTCTGCAGCTGGAAGAACACGTTAACGACGGCTCTCGTGCACGCCCTGTTCGCTCTCCTGGTCTTCTTCCCGGAGCTGATACCGTCGACCGTGTTCCTCTACCTGTTCATCATCGGGGTCTGGAATTACTACCGGAAGAGACCGAGGACGCCGCCGCATATGGACACGCAGCTATCATGCGCCGAGAAGGCGCATCCAGACGAGCTGGACGAGGAGTTCGATACCTTTCCGAGTAGGAGGCCGGATGATATCGTGCGGATGAGGTACGATCGGCTGAGGGTCGTGGCGGGCAAAGTGCAGACGGTGGTGGGGGACTTGGCAACTCAGGGGGAAAGGGCGCTGGCCATACTTAGCTGGAGAGACCCCAGAGCAACTGCTATTTCCATTATCTTGTCGCTCATCGTTTCTCTGGTGCTCTACGTGACGCCGTTTCAGGTGCTGGTTTTCCTCGGGGGGCTTTACTTCCTGCGTCATCCCAAGTTGAGGACTAAGATGCCGTCCGTGCCCTTCAACTTTTACCGCCGCCTTCCGCCCAAGTCGGATATGCTGCTTTGAGCACTGTCCTGTTTATGTACATGATGCGAGAGAAAAGATGTATTGTCTGCAGCTATAAGTTACGCGTCTCTCAAACTCTCCTCTGGTCAGTCGCCTCACACCCGTTTCAATAATTGTACCGACAAGGAAATGAAGGAACAGAGGTCCGCCACTCAAGGAGCTTCGGGAGCAGTCCTGACGTGAGTGTCTTGGGGACCATAAGAATGTGCCCACCATATGTTCGCTTAATTGTCCAGCAGGGCGAAAATCCTCTCCCTTCCCAGTTTCCAGTTGCCGTCCGGATTGGAAAGGAGACATGGAATATACCGTCTCCTTTTCCCGTGGCACAGGTGGAGTGTTGACCGTTGGCGCTAATTCGCAGAAGATCGATTCTCTCTCTAAATCTTTTAGGAGATCAGTAAATTACCCAGATGGAGAGAGACGGCAGTCACTTTCTGTACCGGGGATAGAGAGAGACTGAGAGGGAAAGGGTGAAGGACCTGTCGCCTGTCGGAATTCCATCTGTGGACCATTTCTCTCTCTAAATGCTACGGACGCACCGCAAGCTTACACAGAATGACATGAAAGATCAAGGATTAAATTTTTAAAAAATAATTAAAACAGAACAGCTGTTTGTTTTGAGCTTTCCTGGGGGAGAGAGAGACGAAATTCCGCCGCTTCGTGCTGCCGCTTCGCCGGCGTTGAATCGTAACGCATCCTTTTCACTCCGACGGTTTGATCCCTTCCCGAAGGAAAAACGTGTTCTCTCTCTCTCTCTCTCTCTCTCTATCTGACTGGTGGCTGGCGGCCCATGTCTTGTAGTGACGGTGAGAGAAACAAGGCTGGAGCTCAGCTGGCAGGAGTCCAGCGGAAGAACCGGAAAGTGACCGGCAAAATCTCACAAAAGAGAGCGGTTGCAGCGAAAAGTCGCCTGCAAATGACAATTTCCGAAAAAAAATAAAAATTAATTATTGGCCAGCCAAAGGGTCCCGCCAGCCCGTAGCTGAGCTGGCCATCTGGTCTGACAGCTACTTGAAGCCCACTCTTGCCTCCGGACCGTTACTCCTTCGACTATTTAGGCTGTTCTCTTTGTAACTGTATCTCTGTCCCTTGCCTTGTCCTCACTGCTCTTACTCTCTCTTCCGTTTTCGTCGCTGTTCACGAGCATTTCTGTCGCTTCTTCGCCATGGCCGAGGACGAAAAGAAGGTCGAGGAGACCTCGGAGAATAAGTTCGAGGAGGCCTCTGAGAACAAGATCGAGGAGGAATCCGATAAGAAGATCGAGGTGGAGGATAAGGTCGAGGAGCTTAAGAAGGCGGAAGGAGCGCCGATCGGCTCTTCTGCATCCTTCAAGGAGGAGAGCAATGTGGTGGCAGATCTGGTCGATCCGCAGAAGAAGGCCCTCGACGAGTTAAAAAAGCTCGTGGAGGATGCTCTGTCGAAGAACGAGTTCTCGAAACCAAAAGAGAAAAAATCTGACGTGGAGAAAACTCAACGGGAAGAAACGGCACCGGCGAGAACAGAAGAATCTGCTCCTCCAGAGAAGGTATATCTATGGGGAGTGCCTCTGCTGGGGGACGAGAGGAGCGACACGATCCTCCTAAAGTTCCTCCGCGCTCGAGATTTTAAAGTGAAGGAAGCACTGGAGATGATCAAAAGCACCTCGATCTGGAGGAAGGACTTTGAGATAGAGAAGCTTCTAGAAGAGGACCTCGGGTTGCCCGAGCTTGAAAAGGTGGTGTTCATGAAAGGAACGGATAAAGAGGGGCACCCCGTCTGCTACAACGTTTACGGTGAGTTCCAGGACAAGGTTCTCTACCAGAATGTGTTCTCGGACGAGGAAAAGCGGAAGAAATTTTTGCAATGGAGAATTCTTTTCCTGGAGAAGGGCATCCGAGAGCTCCTGGACTTTAGCCCTGGGGGTGTTAGTTCCATGGTTCAAGTCACGGATCTGAAGAACTCTCCCACTCTGGGGAAAAGAGAGGTGCGGCAGACCACCAACCTGGCTCTCCAACTCCTCCAAGACAATTACCCCGAATTCGTCGCCAAACAGGTTGCCTTTTTTATTTATTTTCCCCTCACTTTTTTCTGTAAAGTCGATCAATTATTCTATCCGTCTAGATCTTCATTAACATGCCGTGGTGGTACCTCGCCTACCACCGGATGATCAGCCCCTTTCTGACGCAAAGAACCAAGAGCAAGTTTGTGTTTGCCGGGCCGTCTAAATCCGCGGAAGCTCTCTTCAAGTGCGTGGAGCAGCATTATTTCTTGCATTCTCCCTCTTTTACCACAGCTTACCTGTTTCATTCTTCCCAGATACATTGCTCCAGAGCAAGTCCCTGTCCAATTCGGAGGTCTCAGCAAGGAGAATGACTCTGATTTCAGCGCCTCCGACCCCGTCACCAAAATCACAGTCAAACCAACCTCCATGCATTCTCTAGAGATCCCCATTTCCTTGGCGGGATCTGTTCTCACTTGGGAGCTAAGAGTGGTCGGGTGGGACGTCAGCTATGGTGCAGAATTCGTTCCCAGCGCTGAAGACGGTTACACCGTGATCATCCAAAAAGCAAAGAAGTATGCATACGCTGATGAGCCTTATGTGAAGAGCAGCTTCAAGATTGGGGAGTCGGGAAAGGTTGTCCTCACAGTGGATAACGCCAGTTCCAGAAAGAAGAAGCTTCTCTACAGATTGAAGATCACCAACTCGGCAATTTCTGTTTGACCGTGCGGGCGAAATGCTTGAATTCTGCCTTTTTTTCCCCGAAGGATGATTTTTTGATGCGCCATTTAATCCTCAGAATATAATTATAGATTATCTGTCGATCATCATCTTTCTTTTCATCGTCATTATCGTCGTCAGTTCGTGATCTCTATCATTTGCGGGTGCCTGGAAGATGATTGAATCAGTGAAGATGATGAATTCTCCCTCTCTCTCTCTCTCTGTCTTGTCAAACTCCTTTTGCCTCTTTCCCCTCTTCGCTTCCACATGATCGGCACGAAGATTTCTGGGCTCAGCCCAGCCCACTATAAAACCGTCTACCGGAGATTAAAAAAAACCACGTAAACTGTAATATCGACACGCGTCAACACGTGTCCATTATTAACACGTGTCCGTCGAATGGCTCTCTCCCGATAAATGCAGAAACCAAACTACTCCATCTTCCGGTTCTTTCACTCTGTCAGCAACTCGAGGTAGAGAGAGGTAGAGAGAGAACGAGAGTGAGATGATGAATGGTGTGGCGTTACTTCTGGTGATCTTCTCTCTTGCCGGCGCCGGAGTCTGGTCTCCGGCACCGGCCAAAATTAGCGCCGTCGCCGGAGATCACCACCATGGCGATGGCGGCGGCGGAGAAAATGCCTTTAGAGAAGGCCACCGGATGATCATTGTCGAATACGAGCGCGAATTTCCAGACAAGCGGCGCCGCCATCCGCCGCCGCTCGAGTCCCTGAGCGCCGCCGTCGAGGAAGCGAAGGAAAAGCTCGCCGAAGCCGTCTCCGTCATGCCCAACCTAGGTCAAGGAATTTCCTCTCCTCTCGCCCAAGAGAAAACCCAGAAACAAGAAACCAGGTTTTCTTCAACAAAGGAGATGATCTGCGACGCCTACGGAGTCTGCAAGGAGAAGATCTCCGGGCTCATCGGAAAATCTAAGGAAAAGGCAGCTAAATTGGAAGAGGGAGTGAAACACGCAGAGGAGGAAGTGGCAGAGAAGGCGAAGGACACGATTTCAGAGCTCATCGGAAAATCCAAGGAAAAAGCAGCAAAACTGGAAGAGAGAGTGAAACACGCTGAGGAGGAAGTGGCAGAGAAGGCCAAGGATACGATTTCAGAGCTCATCGGAAAATCCAAGGAAAAAGCAGCAAAACTGGAAGAGAGAGTGAAACACGCAGAGGAGGAAGTGGCAGAGAAGGCCAAGGAAATAAGGAAGAACGTAACAGAAAAAGCCAAGCAAGTGAAACACGACGTTACGGAGACGTTGCGTCGTGTCATCGATGTCGTCTACGAGGCGGTGGCGGCGCCGGAGACGTCGCAGGGGGCGGCAGCAGTGGCGCATCTTCTGGGGTTTGCGACGGCGTACGGGACGTGCCTGTGGGTCAGTTTTATATCGAGCCAGGTGCTCGCTGCTGCGCTCTCTCGGCACCAGTTTGGAATATTGCAGAGCAAGTTGTATCCCATTTACTTCCGGGCTATGGCGTACTCGGTCGGGCTTGCGGCGTTGACTGCTCCCGAAAGATCTCTCCGATGGCCGCTGCTCTTTTCTTTGTCACTTGTTCTTTTAAATCTCTTCTTGCTCGAGCCCAAAGCCACAAAGGTCAGAGTCTTCATCATCATCCTCATCATTATCGTCATCTTAGTCGTTTACATCATCTTTTATGTGTTGCAGGTTATGTTCGAGAAGATGAAGCTGGAAAAGGAAGAGGGAAGAGGAAGGGATATAACGGACGTGGAAACGGAGACGACGACATCGACGACGAGGACGGCAACGGCAACTCCGACGACGACGACCATCGGGCTGACGAAGACGACGGTGACCCAAGAGACGTTTACAGAAAAGGAGGACCTGAAGAACAGGATAGAGAAGCTGAACGCCAGGCTCAGAGCACACAACAGCTACTCTTCTTTCGTCAACGTTCTCTCTCTCATGGCCCTGTCCTGGCACCTGGTCAACCTTTCTCGGCGTTTGCAGGGGAGCTGCGAACACGCTGGAGCACGTTAAGAGGATTCGAGGGTACATCCGGCCTCGTCTTGCTCCCTCGCTGACTTTTCTTTTTGGAAGTAACATATGCGTGTACTTAACCTCGTACGTTAGTCTTTAACCGTGTGAGGTCCCCACCGCTCGCGTGCATGGCCTGCCCATTTTCTCCAAAGCCCATCAGTCCACAATTGGCCCATTAAGGGTAGCAGTCAAAAGGATAAACATTGAAAGATTTTTCTTAAGAAAAATGAAATAAACGTAAACAAAATGCAGCTAAAAAGTATTTAATTTAGAGGGGAAATCAACTTTTTTTGCTTTATTTTCTTTAAAATAAGAAAATTCTGGATCAATTAAGGATATTAATAACCTATTGAATTCCTCTTTACAAGTTCTCTCATTAAGCCTCTTTAAGATCTCTTAATTGACATAATTATTTGTCAATCACTCACTTAACTCATCAAGGAAAATCTTCATTTTGACATAAAACCATGATAACATGCAAGAAAAATGAATGGTTTTGACATTATTAGCATAAAATGTGATAAAAGTTAGCATTCTAAATGACCATTTTTGCACATTATCTTCAATTGTCCATCTTGAATGTCTCCGAGATCTTCTTAGCATTAGAAGCTTGATTTGGGCAAATTCAATCTTCATCTTGAATCACTTCATTGCCCAAATAAGAAAATAGAAGATCTAGATCTATCATCTTAAACAATTTCATCATCTATTTGATACAATGTCTCATTACACTTGAATTTGTACAAGGTTGACCCGCTTCCCCTGTGTACATTCCATCAGTTGATTGTTGATATATGTTGACTCCATTACGTTGTGGTAAAGCAATGTATATTCCTGATTTTCGATTATTAAGTAATATATAATTGATATTATTAATAATTGATCATGGTCAATAATAATTGAGATGAACGACTCTTTTCTCATTTTTTTCTGGTCATAAAATTAGTGAAAATTATTTTCTAGTAGTTATCAAAATGATATAATATGGCTTATAAGTAAAAATTATATTTATATTCATTGAAAGAAAAAATTTCTTGATATTTATAATGAAGTCCATAGGCGTATATAACGAGTAAGTGAATTATGATAAGATCATAATATAATTATAAAAAAAAATTAAACATATGTTCTAAGTATTTATTCAGTAGATATTAGAGAAGTACATCAAAATATATAAAAAGATTACATTATTTGATATGATTCATTATTAGTCTTACGTGATGTTCATAATAACGTTCATAAATATATATAAAAACTAAATAAATTATGATGAGATCATTATATAATGTTAACTGTTTTTCAAACATATGCTTTAAATATTCCTATTTAAGTGATATTTAAAACCGACATCAAAATGTCTAAAAAGAATCTCGTTATTTGATATAATTTATTTGATAAGTGTGGTTGAACCTATAACCATAAGTATAAAAGCACTAAAGATAGATAGTGGGTGTTCTTTATAAAAATAATTTAATAAATTTATTGTTGGGCTCTGATGTCGATAACTTTTTAAAATTTCGATCAAAATATTGAATGCAGCAGAAAACATTGAATCGGATATTCAAAATACCAAGCCACTAAGAACAGATGATCCTATCATCTAGTATGAATGAGAAAACATACTTACACGGTTTCCTTGAAGGAGTTCTTGAAGCTATTCAAGTGTCTAGCCTCTAGCGGTATCTACATGGTCTCCGGATGGTTGGATCTCCTCTTCAATGCTCTTCACCAAGAGAGAAAGAGAAGAAAGGAGAGAATTCCCACAAGGCTTGCATGGGCACCTTGAGTTGTGATCGTTCTCCCCATATTTATAGACATTTGGTATACAGTTTTTTCATAAAAACCCTCATAATTATGTCTATATCGACCAACATCCATAAACCTTATGTGTGTGACTCTCTAGGTCTATGTATCTCACTAGTTAATAACTCTATGGACCAAATAACATCTTATTGGTCAACCTTAATTAATTATCCACATCCACATATAGATTAATTAATCAAGAATCGATTTAACCCAATCGATAGGTTGAGTTGCCAGCCCGTTGGGTGTCAAGCTACACCACGTACACTACGAGATATGGAGTATGTAAGAACTCACTTATGGAACCTCCCCTTCATCGATTACCACGTATGTATAATCCTTCATCCACATTAGACTCATGAATGACTTAGGGTATGGTCAACTGTCAAACCTTAATCGGTCACTCAAGTTAGTACTGATGCGTGTAGAAATCATCGAGAACTCCTTCTTCGATATTTCTACTACCTTGGCCAAGGATTTCATCACATCTCATTCCTTGAGTCAGTCTCCTCAAATACCGAGGGTGGATGATCCCATCTTGATCACACAATCATCTTCGTTGACTTCATGTCGTATCCAATATATGACGTTTTAGATATCGCGTGGCTAGGGATTTATAAGTCATAATCAAAACACGATCATCCATCCACAATATGTCTTTGGCGTCTCAAGTCAAAAGACCACATACACAACCATGATATGAATCAACCTTATTGATAGTTAGGTATAATATCATTCAGGGATTCATACGGATCAATTCAATGAACTCTTTCTCCAAAGAGCACCCATTATCTATCCTTAGTGTCTCCACACCGATGGCTATAGGATCAGTCATACTCATCATATGTGTTAGATTAGATAATGTTATTCTTTCCGAATAATTCTATGTCCTTCTCGAATATCTCACGAATAGGAATATTTAGAACATATGTTTAAAGACTAGTGATCACTACATTATGATCTCATCATAATTCACTTAGTCATTGCACATGCTCATGGACTGCTGGGATCTGAGGCTCGAACAGCTCTCCAAATCTTTGTCCAAAATAATGATTACAGCGGAAGGTGTTGAATCAAAATATTCAACATCGTTGAAGCACCAAGAATAGATGATCTCATCATCCATTATATGTGATCCTATCATCTAGTATAGAATAAAATTCATACTTACTTGGATCATTTGAAAGAGTTCTTCAACCGTTCAAGCGTCGGGCCTTTAGCGGTATCGACACAGTCTCCAGACGATCGGATCTCCTCTTGAACACTCATCACCACGAGAGGAAGAGAAGAGAGAGGAGAAATTCCACTAGGCTTGCATGGGCACCTCTATTATGGTCGTTCTCCCCCTATTTATAGACTTTGGGAATGTGAAATTTTCACAAAAACCATTATTATTATGTCTATATCCACCGACGTCCATTGACCTTATGTGTGTGACCCTCTAGGTCCATATATCTCGCCAGTTAATGACTCTATCAACCCAATAAACTTATTGGTCCTTCTTATCAATTAACTATATCAACATATAGATTAATTGACTAAGGATCGATTTAACCCAATCGACAGGTTGAGTCGCCAGCCCGGTGGGTGCCAAGCTACACCACGTGCTCGAGGAGATATGGGGTATATTATAACTCTTTCATGGAACCCTGCCGTCATTGGTTACCATGTACGTATAATCCTTCATCCACACGAGACTCATGAATGACTTAGGGTATGGTTAATTGTCAAACCCTAATCAGTCACTCAATTTAGTACTGATGCGAGAAGGAAATAATTGAGAACAACTTCTCTAATATTTTCGCTACCTTGGCCAAGGATTTAACCGCATCTCATTCCTTGAGTCGATCTCCTCATATACCGAGGGTGGATGATCCCGTCTTGACCACACAATTATCTTCGAGGACTTCATGTCGTATCCAATCTATGATGTTTTGGAGATCCAGTGGCTAGGGGTTTGTAAGTCATAGTCAAAACATGATCATCTATCCACAAGATGTCTTTGGTGTTTCAGGTCAAAGGACCACGTACACATCGTGACATGAATCAACCTGATTGACACTTTAGGTATATTACCATTCAGGGATTCATACGGATCAATTCAGTGAACTCTTTCTCCAAAGTGCACCCACTATCTATCCTTAGTGTCTCCACACCGATGGCTATAGGATCGGTCATACTTATCATATGAGATGGATCAGATAGTGTTATTCTTTCCGGATAATTCGATGTCCTTCTCTAATATCCCACGAATAGGAATGTTTAGAACATATGTTTAAAGACTAGCAATCACTATATTATGATCTCATCATAATTCACTTAGTCATTGCACATGCTCATGGACTTCATTGCAAACATCACACAAGAATGACAATGAATAAATTTCATTTCAATGAACATAAACAAGATACATGAAAGTGTGATTGGCTTATAGGCCACATAATATCCATCATGGACTTCATTACAAACATCACACAAGAATGACAATGAATAAATTTTATTTCAATGAACATAAACAAGATACATGAAAGTGTGACTGGCTTATAGGCCACATAATATCCATCATTTATTTGTATGGATCCCTAAATAATATTATAAAAAAGTGTTAATTAAGTCGTTTTATGTTACGCTTGAGTATATTGGTCCTAGACCTAGGACACCAAAGACATCTTGTAGATACATGATTTTATTTTGAGTATGATTTATAAATCTCTAGCTAGGAGATTTTAAAAATGTCAAATATTAAATATGATATGAAGTCCGTAAAAGTGATTATGTGGTCAAGATGAGATACTTCTCACTTGACATAAGAGGATATTAATTCATGAAATAAGATGCAACTAAATCCTTGATCAAGGTAGTGAAAATGTTAAAGAAAGTTTTCTTGATTATTTTATTCACTCATCGGCACTAACATGAGTGACCAATTAGGGTCGATAGTTTAGTATATCATAAGTCATTCATATGTCTTAAGTAGATGGCCGATTATATGTACATGGTAACCAATGACAATAAAAGTTCCATAAAAGAATTCTAATATATTATATATCTTAAAAAACATATGGTATAGCTTGACACCTAATGGGGTAGGAGGTTGACCATCTAGTAGGTTATACCCAAACTTGATTAGGTGATCTATATATTGATTTAATTAATTATTAAGGTTGATCGATAAGTATTATTGAGTTATTAGCTAGCTAGATATATGGGCCTACAGGGTCACACGTATAAGTTCAATGAATGTCAATAGATATAGACATCTTTAAGAGGTTATTTGTGAACATTTTTAAAAATGTCAAGTCTCTAATTAAGGGTGGGCTCTCGCCTTTTGGGGTACTCATTCGAGCCTTAGTGAGAACCCAACCCTCTCTTTTGTTGTCTCTCCCTTAGTAATCAAGTGAGACTATATGGTGAAAAAATCTTGAAGGAGTTGAAGATGAGGTTCAAGAGGAGATCTAACCATCCAAAATTTGTATGGATATTACTAGAGAATATGCATTTGAACAACTTCAATGAACTACTCTAATAAACCTTGTAGTGTTGACTTTGATTTGTACTAGATGATATGATCATCATTCTTTATAAGTTGTCCTTTGAATCCTTGAGTTCTGTAATTGAATTTTGAGAGGCTATCAAGACTTATAACCCAACACAATCCCCATAAACTACAGTACTATAACGAATGTGTTATTTAGAGTTTAAAAGGTAATAGTTTTTGGGTTCCAAGGTTGATAAGCCTTCTAAAATTTTCATCAAAACATCTAATGTAGAAAAATACATTGAATCGAATATTCAAAACATTGAGGCACTGAGAATAGATTATCCTATCATCTACTAAATATGAGAAAACATACTTACAAGATTTTCTTGAAGGAGTTCTTGAGGCTATTCAAGTGTCTAGCCTCTAGTGGTATCCACACACTTTCAGGATGGTTAGATCTCATCTTCAAAGCTATTCACCAAGAGAAAAATAGAAGAAAAGAAAGAATTTTCACAAGGCTTCTATGGGCGCATTGATTTATGGCCGTTCTCTCCCTATTTATAGATATTTGGTTTTTTATAAACACCCTTATAATTATATTTATATCTACCAACATTCATAGACCTCATGTGTGTGACCATCTAGGTCTATATATCTCACTAGTTAGTAACTATATAGGCCTAATAACATCATATTGGTCAACCTTATTTAAATATTTACATCAACATATAGATTAATTAATCAAGAATTGATTTAACCCAATTGATACGTTGAGTTGCCAGCCCGTTGGGTGCTAGGCTACACCACGTACTCTAGAAGACATGGAGTATATAAGAACTCTCTTATAAAATGATGGAGAATTCTCCCAAGACAAGAACACAAGGTTTCGTATGGAACCAAGGTATGCATTAAGGAAGAGAACCCACCCCCAGCTACAACACCATGTCATTCTCTTCCTCATCCAAAAGTTTGAGAAACTCACTATCAATGAAGTGAGTGAAAAAGACCTCTCTAAATCTTTAAAAGAGAGTGAAGATCCAATGGGGATTACCTCCCCTCCTCTCCCATTTATAAACTGATCTAAAGATTGACTTGGTCAAAAGAAATTAACTTTTATCCTTAGATACTTAGAACTCTTTGAAAAGACCAAGTCAATCACCCTTTTACCTTTGATATAGGTTCCTAATTGTCCAAACCACATCCACCATATCATCGGTACCTTGTATAAATTGTAAGTATTGATCTCAAGAAAGAAAATCAGTACGAATCCATTTGTATTTTCCTTCTTTCTCTGTAGACCACCTATAGTTAGAAATTTTAGGAGAGATCTATTTGCTATCAATTGTGAAAGGATGTTATTCAAAATCTACTTCAAGATGAAGCCTTTGCATGAGTAAAATCCATGCACTTATGAAGGACATCATCAAGACAAAGCCATCTGCATGAATAAACCCATTCATGTACGAAGACCTATCACTATGAAGAAAAGAAGATATCCCAGTCAAACATGAAGAATTGAAGGACTAATTCATCAAAGAGGACTATCTCCCAGCTGTCAGTCACCACAGAAAACCTCCATAGAAAAGATCAAGGACTACACGTGAATTTGAAGACAGAGAAGAAGCGGAAGGGTCCCCTGAGGACAACTTAAGGAGGATATTCATCATTACCACAATCCGGCTTTGCTCCCTTTTACTGCACTAAGAGAATCTCTATACCTACCTTAGTGATCCGCGGGAAGAAGTGGTCAAGATTTCCGGAATTCCCCCCTTCAGTCGCCTCACTCTGACGACAAGAAGTTGACGGAATTCTGCCGATGCGATCGGGTCACTGACACGAATGTCGTGTGCGCGGAGGGCAACCATGTTGGAAGATCATCCCGAAGCTAAAGTGAAGAAGATAATTATCATTTCTTCCCTGACCGAAAGATCACAACCAAGGTGACGTCAGGAAGCGTTGGCTCACAGAACAATTGCCACGAAGTTTTCTTCAATTCTTCATGTGATAACATGCATTTATAACATGAATTCTTATCCTAATTAACTCATATTCATGCTTATTTTATGTGAATATGATGCATGTTATCATACTTTTTAGGAATTTTCTCCATTGGCATGTCATTTCACTAAAGTTGATATTTATGCATAAATTAGGGATAATTTCATGCTTAATAGATGATTAATCTTTTGTTTAACTGAATAGAAGTTAATATCTGTTATGGAATGATTTTTTTGACTTTAGTAAACATTTGGAAAGATAATTTCAAGATGAATTTATGATTTAAAGTGTTTAATGAAAAAAATGATTTAAGTAAATTTTTAATTCATCTTGATGTCTTCATTCTAAATATATTTTTAATTGACATGATATTAAAAAAAGAAGAGAATTTGTGATCCAATGGAGAAATTTTTGGATTAAAAAAATGAGTTGTATTTTTGAGAAATATGAATTTCTGAAGTTTTTAGCCCTTTTTTTCCGATTTTTTTATTTTGAATTTTAAAGTGATTTTTCGATTAATTTTCTTGTTAAAATCGCGAAAAAGGGGGGTATTTTGGTCCACAAGCCCTCGACTGATGATGTGGCAGGCGTACCCAGGTGGCGGCTGACGTGACAGGGCGGTGACGTGGCGCGCGGGACCACCGCGCCGTTACGACGTGGCACTGAGGCCACGTGGCAGGACGCGTGTGGCCCACGCGTGACGCAAGCGTGACGCGTATCATATATATACTATATACTATACATAATATAAGCCTATTTCTTAGAACTGGCTAACTATATAATGCGCTGCCCTATTTAACCGCAATAGTTCCCTTTATTTCTTCCGTGTGGGACTATGTTCCACACGGTTTTACCTTTTGCAGGTGACGTGGCGGCTTGGCGGGCGTCGGATCAGATCAGAGCGGCGGAGATCAAGTCGAAGGCGTCGATCGCGTGGACCGGAGTCCACGCGATCGTCATCAAAACACGTGCGTAAAAAGGTCTTAAGTAAAGTTTGATCGAACGACTTACCTCACGCCACGTGGCATCCCGAGAAGCGGCCGATCGTCATCAAATCGAAGGCTTTAATATGATCGGACGGCTTACCTGATCAACATCGGACGGTTACTGTGATTCGCATCGGACGGCAGAGAAGCTTCCTGGAAGAACGCCGCGATCGCGGTGCGATCGAACCGCGATCGCACCACGATTGCATCGCGATCGAGCGGCGATTACACTCATTCGGCGCGAAATCAGGAGACCAAATCATTACGCTTCATCATGCGGTGATTGGGGGAACATCAACCGTACGATCGACCCCCGATCGGGGCTGATTTGCCACGAAATTGAGGCCACAATCGTCGTCAATAGATCAAGCCGCTCCCACGACTGATCGTGGCCATCAATCCGTCTCCACGATCGCATCAATCGGCCACCGTATTCGGGCCAATTTCCCTCTTTAAAAAGCCATGTACTCCTTCTTTGTTCTTCAACTTTTGATCGACTCGTGAAGAAATTAAGCAAGTTTCGAGGAAGGTCTTAAGTTCTCGTGATCCTCTGCTTCCAAGAGTGTAGACACGCAGCCATTGAAGCATGATAATCATGATTTCACCTCTTGATTTCATCGAATTTTCCACTTGAATTCCGAACGTCCACGAGGAAGAATCCGAGCAAATTCACTTCAATCCACGAGAACTGAGGCCCCATTCTTGCGGAAATCGGGTTAGTAGTGAGGTTCGATCGATTATCAAGAGGTAATTTGTATTTTTATTAGCTTTAGATCTTTAATTTTGCAAATTAGTTCATAGTGTTCTTCATTTTCCCCAATTTTAGGTCTGAAAAGTCACTGATTTTGAAAATAGTATATCTCTTTGATTATAATTCCAAATCACTTTATTTTGGTTTCATTGGATTCCTCTTTTCATCAGCTTTCCGTGGATAGCAAATTCATCAAATTCTGACTTCATTTGACCCTCCAATTTGACGTTTGACCAAGGACTATTCATCTCTCATCAGAAGTCAAACGTTGACTTTCGGGGTCAATTACTTTTTATTGAAAAATCAGAATTTGTTAATTTTGGTCTTTTTAGATTCCTCTGGTTCTTAGCTTTCCATTGACATATAAATTTCAAGATTTGGATTTCATTTGTGCATTCAATTTAAAGATTTCCTCTGAGGTGTCAATTTCGAGGATTTTCTGATGATTGATTTTCAATAATTCATAATAAATCTATTTCTTATCCAAAAATTACGAAATATATATCAATAAATTCCATTTTCTCTCTAGTTTCTAAATATATAATTTTCGTAATCTTCTAACTCTGTTTGATTCTCTGATTTAGCAGAACACTTACTGTTGGTCAAAGTCAATGCTTTGACTTTGACTTTTGACTTTTCTCTATCAAATCTGAGATTTCAATTCTTAAAACTTCTTATTAGGTCTATTTATATCATTTCCATTCATTACATCTTATTTTCTCTTATTTAAAAATCCTTTTAAACCTAAGTTTGACCAAGTCAACTCTACGATTAAAGTCAACCCTGCTCTCTGTGGATCGACCCGATACTTACCCAATACTTGATTATTATATCTTGTCTTTGTGAGTTCCGTTTTATAAATTTTTTTTGACCATCGTCTTTGTGTTTTAACGACGCACGAAAATGACACGTCAAAATGGCGCCGTTGCCGGGGAGCATGCGTTTTTGATTTGATTGCTTTGATTTCTTGATCATATTTAGGTTTCTATCTTCTGTCGTTTACTGACCTGCAGAGAATTTATCAGACCTTATCAGTGGTGGAAAAGGTATAGCGAGGTAAGATTACCTAATTTTTCCCATTATTAGATAGTTTTGGTGCAATTTTGGTAGTCTAATTTGTGTTTTTCACCTAATCGAGACGTCGATTTTGATATATCTGAGATTCATTCTCTGTTATCAGTGAGTTATTAGTATTATTATCTTTATTGGTGTGCTTTTTGATAGTGTGTAGCTTGATCTATCTTTTTGGTGGATTAAGTGAAGCATTTCTCATTTGAACATCATCCTTTTCGTCTCATTCTTTTCTGACTTTCTTATATATATACTTGCTGTTTCGTGATCTTTTGGCTTTAGATATGAATAGGCATCCTAGGAACAGAGGAGGACGACAAGGACACCATAATCTGCGATCCACGAGGCATACAAGGAACAACTCCTTGTATGAGGACCTCTTCGACACATCCGTACATTCCATAGCTCCATCGGAGGCTTCTATCGATTCTATGCCAGTTCCCGCCACACCAGAGCGAGGAGAACCTATGGACGCCCCTCTTCCTACTGAGGGAGTGAGACGACGCCTCAGCGATTACGCTAGATCGGTCGTCCAAAGGCAGACTACGCGAGTCAATGCCCCTCTTCAACGAGGTGCCAATTTTAAAATTGACTCACATATTCTTGGCCTTTTACCCATCTTTCATGGACTACCATCGGAGGACCCATATAGACATGTGGACGAATTCAGCCAGGTATGCGAATTCAATCAATTCCACAATGTCCCCTCCGAGACGGCCAAGATGCGCTTCTTCCCCTTCACGCTTAAGGAAAGGGCAAAGGAGTGGTTTTTCACCTTGGGTCATGAGTTTGCTTCATGGAGAGATATGGAAGACGCATTTTTGCGTAAGTACTACTCGATAGGTAAGACTAGTGCCGTGAGACGCGCCATACGCGAATTCTCACAAGGGCCGGGTGAGGTTTTTTATGAGGCATGGGAGAGACTTAGAGATCTCTTGAGACAATGCCCACATCATGGTATACCTAAGCATGAAATTACTCAGATTTTTTATGATGGTTTAGGTGCACCTGACAGATATTTGCTTGATGCCACTAGTGGAGGCACATTCATGAGCAAATATGAGGATGAAGCCCTCGAATTGATTGAGTTGGTGGCGGAGAATAGCCATCATCATGCGGCTAAATCCTTCGGTGGGCGGAGCACCCCCGCAAAGGGAGGAATGTTGGATGCGAAAGCGGTGGAGACAGTATGCTTTTTAGATAAAATTGAAAAAAACGCGACCGTGGCACAGAATTTGATCATGGATTCGCTTAAGATCCAACCGGGTTCTGATGGCCTTGCTCCAGTATCACATAGCGATGTCTCTCCGCATTCACATTGCTCTAATGTTGAGCACGTCGAGTTGGATTGCCCCGTGATGGCAATTCAAGGTCCGAGTTCCATTTCGGCCAAACCCTATGCCATATGCGGGTTTGAGCCAAGCGGGTAGGTATCACCACCCGAATGAGGGTTATTCTAATTATAATAACCCATCTTATGCGCAGCAGCAGAGCGGGCAGCACACTTCATTTCATCAGTCCTTTGGATCCGCGCCGCAATTTATGGGGAACCCGAGGCGGATCACGGTTCGCCTCTCGTTTTTCCCCCAAGAGAGTTTACCATCACACGCAGTGCCACCTACCGCAACCTCAGCTGATCCTATCATGAGTGCATTAGCACAAATGATGAGTAAGTTGACTGAGGTTAGCGGCCGACTTGATAGAGTCGAAGGGGCTAAGGCCCAATTCTCCGATGCTTCTACCGAGCAGAGGGATGAGAGGCGAATAGAGTTACCTTTCCAACCTCTAGCCAACCCTAGGAACCTAGGGCAAGCATCGTCGAGCCGTGCCCTCAATGTGAACCAAGATCACATTGACAGCGCACAAGAGGAGGCACATGCTGAAAAACGGAAAAACTTAGTGCTTGATGGGAGGCAAGCCATCCTTATCTCTATCTTCCCATTTCTTTTTCTACTTTTTGTTCTTGTTTTTAGTATCTATTTTTTTACTTTTTATATTTGCTGTTTGCTTTGATGTTTGCTGTTGTTTTTCTATAAGCTTTTTAGGTACCAAGGAGAAAGGATCATAAAAAGAAGAAATTCAGCTCCAAAGCAACTCCAAAAAATGAAGACAAGAATGCAACCGAAGCAAAATTCCCGCTAAGTTTTTCTTTTCCCTCTTATGATTGTTTTTGTTTTACTGATATGCATGCCATGTATATTGATTGTCATCATTTTTTTCCATGAGCATGTTGAGTTTTATTGAGGACAATAAAAGGAATGAGCATGGGGGGGAGTTTTCTAGGAAACTTAGAATTTTTCAAAATTTTTGCATTTCTTCATTTTGTATTCTATGCATGATCTGATTTTTAAACATGTGAACAGCAACATGATCTTTTCAAAAACACATGAATTAGAAAAGCATAGAGTGAATTAATACCTCCATTTGTTTAGAAAGTTGTGGGAAGAGCAACCTTAAGTGTATGTTGAGGAGATGGTAGAGTCAATGGAATTAGGGATCTAGGTATTCCTTTGGGGAGCCATAAAATCCAAACTAAGGGTGTACTCAAGCTCATAGTATGATTTTTCAAAACTTTCTATACTTCTCATCCACTCATTCTTCTTCCTAAACTTTGAGTTGATGACTCCTTGCACGCACATCCTTCCGCTTTCCATAGCAAGTCGTAGCTTGTATCATCCTTTGTTGGCATTAATATTATTGACATAGTGAAGCTCCCTGATCCATAGAGATACTAAACACTCTTCGGGAGAATAAGCTGCATGTTTACTAAGGACGGCACATGGGTAGGATGAGCACCATAAAATGAAGTATGTTGTTTTTCAATAAAGTTGCATAAAAAGCCTTTAAAATTTCAAATTATGAATTCTCTAATCTCCCTCTTGAAAAAGGCTTTCAGCAAGTAGAATTAGGATGAATAAAGTAGAATTAGTATGAAAGAAAAATACAAAAAAATAGAATTAGGAGGAAAGAAAAAAAAAGTAGAATTAGAATGGTAAGCTACCTCCCATGTGTTTTAGCCGATTCTATTTATAGCCACTATGTATATAAGGATGATGCTTGTTTCTACTTCTTGTGCCCTTATCATTCATGTCCATAGTGCAAGGAGGAATCGACGATTGGTTTGGTATGATGAATTTCTCTTAATTATGTATATTCTATTAGTATGTAGAGCAAGAGCATTCTTAGTTTATTTGGTGGATTAGAGTGTTTGCTGGAGGAATGCCTTGATCTTGAGTTTCTAGTACATTACTTTCTTCTTGGCATTATTTAAGGTAGAACATTCATTTCAGATTCTATCAATGCTCAACCCATGGCTTTCTAAGCTTGTTAGTCCTATTTCATACATTTTCTCTTTCCATTGCTAAGGGACTAGCAATGATTTAACTTGGGGGGTGTGATAACATGCATTTATAACATGAATTCTTATCCTAATTAACTCATATTCATGCTTATTTTATGTGAATATGATGCATGTTATCATACTTTTTAGGAATTTTCTCCATTGGCATGTCATTTCACTAAAGTTGATATTTATGCATAAATTAGGGATAATTTCATGCTTAATAGATGATTAATCTTTTGTTTAACTGAATAGAAGTTAATATCTGTTATGGAATGATTTTTTTGACTTTAGTAAACATTTGGAAAGATAATTTCAAGATGAATTTATGATTTAAAGTGTTTAATGAAAAAAATGATTTAAGTAAATTTTTAATTCATCTTGATGTCTTCATTCTAAATAGATTTTAATTGACATGATATTAAAAAAAGAAGAGAATTTGTGATCCAATGGAGAAAATTTGGATTAAAAAAATGAGTTGTATTTTTGAGAAATATGAATTTCTGAAGTTTTTAGCCCTTTTTTATTTTTTTATTTGAATTTTTAAAGTGATTTTTTTCGATTAATTTTCTTGTTAAAATCGCGAAAAAGGGGGTATTTTTGGTCCACAGGCCCTCGACTCGATGATGTGGCAGGCGTACCCGGTGGCGGCTGACGTGACGGGCGGTGACGTGGCGCGCGGGACCACCGCGCCGTTACGACGTGGCACTGAGGCCACGTGGCAGGACGCGTGTGGCCCACGCGTGACGCAAGCGTGACGCGTATCATATATATACTATATACTATACATAATATAAGCCTATTTCTTAGAACTGGCTAACTATATAATGCGCTGCCCTATTTAACCGCAATAGTTCCCTTTATTTCTTCCGTGTGGGACTATGTTCCACACGGTTTTACCTTTTGCAGGTGACGTGGCGGCTTGGCGGGCGTCGGATCAGATCAGAGCGGCGGAGATCAAGTCGAAGGCGTCGATCGCGTGGACCGGAGTCCACGCGATCGTCATCAAAACACGTGCGTAAAAAGGGCTTAAGTAAAGTTTGATCGAACGACTTACCTCACGCCACGTGGCATCCCGAGAAGCGGCCGATCGTCATCAAATCGAAGGCTTTAATATGATCGGACGGCTTACCTGATCAACATCGGACGGTTACTGTGATTCGCATCGGACGGCAGAGAAGCTTCCTGGAAGAACGCCGCGATCGCGGTGCGATCGAACCGCGATCCCACCACGATTGCATCGCGATCGAGCGGCGATTACACTCATTCGGCGCGAAATCAGGAGACCAAATCGTTATGCTTCATCAGGCGGTGATTGGGGGAACATCAACCGTAAGATCGACCCCCGATCGTGACGCGATCGTGGCCCGATCGCCCCGCGATCGGGGCTGATTTGCCACGAAATTGAGGCCACAATCGTCGTCAATAGATCAAGCCGCTCCCACGACTGATCGTGGCCATCAATCCGTCTCCACGATCGCATCAATCGGCCACCGTATTCGGGCCAATTTCCCTATTTAAAAAGCCATGTACTCCTTCTTTGTTCTTCAACTTTTGATCGACTCGTGAAGAAATTAAGCGAGTTTCGAGGAAGGTCTTAAGTTCTCGTGATCCTCTGCTTCCAAGAGTGTAGAGATGCAGCCATTGAAGCATGATAATCACGATTTCACCTCTTGATTTCATCGAATTTTTCCCTTGAATTCCGAACGTCCACGAGGAAGAATTCGAGCAAATTCGCTTCAATCCACGAGAACTGAGGCCCCATTCTTGCGGCAATCGGGTTAGTAGTGAGGTTCGATCGATTATCAAGAGGTAATTTGGATTTTTATTAGCTTTAGATCTTTAATTTTGCAAATTAGTTCATAGTGTTCTTCATTTTCCCCAATTTTAGGTCCAAAAAGTCACTAATTTTGAAAATAGTATATCTCTTTGATTATAATTCCAAATCACTTTATTTTGGTTTCATTGGATTCCTCTTTTCATCAGCTTTCCGTGGATAGCAAATTCATCAAATTCTGATTTCATTTGACCCTCCAATTTGACGTTTGACCAAGGAATGTTCATCTCTCATCAGAAGTCAAACGTTGACTTTCGGGGCCAATTACTTTTTATTGAAAAATCAGAATTTGTTAATTTCGGTCTTGTTGGATTCCTCTGGTTCTTAGCTTTCCATTGACATATAAATTGCAAGATTTGGATTTCATTTGGGCATTCAATTTGAAGATTTCCTATGAGGTGTCAATTTCGGGGATTTTCTGATGATTGATTTTCAATAATTCATAATAAATCTATTTCTTATCCAAAAATTACGAAATATATATCAATAAATTTCATTTTCTCTTTAGTTTCCAAATATCTACTTTTCGTAATCTTCTGACTCTTTTTGATTCTCTGATTTTGCAGAACACCTACTATTGGTCAAAGTCAATGCTTTGACTTTGACTTTTGACATTTCTCTGTCAAATCCGAGATTTCAATTCTTAAAACTTCTTATTAGGTCTATTTATATCATTTCCATTCATTACATCTTATTTTCTCTTATTTAAAACTCCTTTTAAACCTAAGTTTGACCAAGTCAACTCTGCGATTAAAGTCAACCATGCTCTCTGTGGATCGACCCGATACTTACCCAATACTTGATTATTATATCTTGTCTTTGTGAGTTCGGTTTTATAAATTTTGTTTGACCATCGTCTTTGTGTTTTAACGACGCACGAAAATGACACGTCAGACACCTCGGAAGAATCTGAGAAAAACGACATTATCGAGGTCACCACAAAAGCACCGTCCGTTCACAGCCTTGAACTGGCAATACACGACATCAATGACGATCGCGAATCTGCTGAATAGTCGACAACGACAACCTTCAAAACACGGAGCCGCTTCCAACTTATCTAGGATGTTGATAGGATGTACCTGAAGCTGAACAACAAAGAGTTATAAAATCGGTCCCGACGACTATAAAGAAGACTCGTACAAGAGAAGATTACCTTCCACGTGAAACACGCCTCAACGGTTTCTGAGGGTTACAAAGGCTTAGTCCGATTGCACGGCTTGGTCAGCATTCAGCAACTCGACGTCACCATTATCTGGAGATCTAAATTATTCTCCATCGTACTCTCCTGCTTACGTGAAAATGAAGAGCCGTGAACTCCCCACAAAAAGACGCGGCAACTGCTTGGAAATGTAACGTATGTTCTCGGCATGCCTCTTCACGGTTTTTCATCTCTTTCCCTGATCTCTTACCCTATAAAGAGACGATTGTAACCAACGAAAAGGACAATTTTTATTGAATGAAAATTTTGGTTCTTGGTTACCTTTGGTTACTCCTTGTGTTCGCGCTCATCCCGTATCTCCATCGACCCATCCCGCATCATTTCATCTCCGGAGTTCTATCTCCCTACTCTATCCTCCCCCTCATTCTTTCCCTTTCAGTCACTGCCATCAGAGATTCGTTGAGGAAATCCGTACCAGTTGATGATTCCAGGAGCGTCGCTTCTTCGCCGACTCAGGTACTCATCCTCACTTCTAACACAATGATAATGTTCCGTTCCGAAATCTAAAGTGCAGCGTTAGATTCTCATCCTTCCCAATCTCCTCTCGCCTTTCGCCCTCTTTCCCTATTTTCTACAATATAACATACACTATTTTATCCCATTATTTCTCTGTCAATTCATCTGCTATCGCATCACACCTATCTTAACGCTACCCTCTCTTCGTAACCTCTCTCATCCCTTTGCATTTTCTCTTAACCGAGGATATCCACCATCATATAACCCCGGTTGTGATCTATAACCCCACAATATATCTATTATCTCCCTTTCTCTATTTCTTACTTGCTACATACACTTTATTATCCAAATCTCCTCTTCCGTTATCATAACCCTCATCTCCCTTATTACCTTCACTGATTTAAAACTCTAAATTCTCACTGATATCACTTCATAGGTCCTCCTAAAAATTGTAGGATTACTATCATTAAATCAGTAGTTTTCTCATTATCGCATTCATCTTTCCTCACATCTTCACCTCCACATATTCATTGTCATGCATATCATCATTGTCTAAATTATACTACATCATAAAACCTTTCCGTTATCGGTTACCATGCATGTATAATCATTCATCTGCCCTAGACTCATAAAATACTTAGGATATGGTCAACTGTCAAACCATAATCGGTCACTCAAGTTAGTACTGATGTGTGTAGGAAATCATCAAGAACACCTTCTCTACCTTGGCCAAGGATTTCATCACATCTCACTTCTCGAGTCAATCTCCTAAAATATAGAAGGTGGATAATCTCATCTTTACCACACAATCATCTTTCAAGCCTTCATGTCTTATCAAATATATGACATTTTATAGATCGCGTGGCTAAGGATTCGTAAGTTCTAATCAAAACATGGTTATCCATCCACGAGATATCTTTAGTGTCTCAAGTCAAAAGACCACATACACAATCATGACATGAATCAACCTGATTGATATTTAGGTATCGTACCATTCAGATATTCATATAGATCAATTTAGTAAACTCTTTCTTCAAATAATACTAACTATCTATCCTTAGTGTCTTCACACTAATGGCTATAGGATCAGTCATACTCATCATATGAGCCGGATCAGATGAAATTATTCTTTTCAGATAATTCGATATCCTTCTTAAATATCCCACAAATAGGAATGTTTATAACATATATTTAAAAACTAGTGATCACTGTATTATGATCTTATCATAATTTACTTAGTTATAACATATGCTCATGGACTTCATTGCAAATATCACACAAGAATGATAATGAATCAATTTCATTTCAATGAACATAAACGAGATACATAGAAGTATGATTGTCTTATAGGCCATATAATATCCATCAATAGTGTACTGAGCTAAATCATAAACTCGCTTTCGACACGGTCCTTACTTATGTATATGATAATGTTTTCGAGTTGTTCCTATGAATTTATCGTCACTGGAACTTAAAAATTCTATGATTTATTCTAAAAATTTATCGTCGTTGGAACTTATCATACAAAAAAAGGAATAAATTTATTTATTCCAAGTACAAAGTATAAATAAAAAAAATAAAATATTCAACATGTTGCATAAAAATGTAAAAATAAGTGATATATGAAATACCAATTATATATTAAATAAGTTTTGTAGAAAGAAATTATTAATAAACTAGGAAAACTAAATATCTGATAAAATAATAATATATAATTTTTTACAAAGTAAAAAAAAAAGAAATTGAATGGCTCAACACTAGTTAAACAAAGGGATGATTTGAGGAAGAAATGTTTCACTTTAAGAAAAGAAAGCCTAATCATGGGAGGAGAGATTTTAGTAGAAAGCATGAGAATCAATTTAATTGAATGTAAAATCATAAATAGAACTCCATTTCACTATCTCTTGGTGGCTTCTACCCTTGATCTCGTTGGTCTCAATGGCATTGACATCTCGTAGAGGTAAAATCGAATCAATGCACTCTTGGCATAACCAACACTTTTCCGTTGCACAAAGATTGGTATTCTCTAGGCATGGTCGTTCTGTTCGCAATGTGCGAATGTGTGCGATTTGTGCGTTCTGTTCTCTTCTGAGAACAGAACATTTTCAAATTCGCACACAGAACCGCACACACTCGTGTGCGGTTCGTTATGTGCAAATTTGTGCGAATTTTGCACTCAGCTTAGATTACAAAAAGCTTGAAATCAGACCTTGCGAGAGCAGGAACCTTGAAATTCTTAGACTCTGGCTGCCTTTCTTCAGCATCTACCTGATCCAATCCCCATTTATCCCTCGTCATCGCCCCCGATCTCTCTGTTAACCTACTTGGGCGCTGCATAATCCAAGTCCGGTGCGAACGGTCGTATCCCACCAAAAAAACCCCAAATCCGCACCCGTAATAGAACTCGCCCTAGCGCCGATTGCCGCTGGTAATATATTCTCGATCTATTTTTCTCGATTATTTTATATTTGTTCCTTGCCTACTTGACAATAATGCTTTTAAGCTTCGTGACTTCGTGAATTCTGGGAATTCATGAATTCATAATTCCGGTTTCGTGAATTCTTGAATTTGTAAACTCTCGAATTTGTGAATTCGTGAGGTGACGCATGAGAGAAATCACAGAAAACTATAAGGATGTGAGGAGGAAAATCGGGAGGGGAAGAGTCGGCGGAAAAGTCGAGAGGGGGGGAGGTGCTGGCGATGGGGACGACATTGATGGGGAAGGAAATCGGTCGGGGTAGGAGAGAGAGGCCGACAGAGGTCGGGAGAAGGGGGTGGCGGGCTGGGAAGATCGCCGAAACTGGCGATGGGAGTGGGGGGAGAATTCAAGAGGGGTGTCGGTTTGGCTCCCAGCGTGGTGTTTCAGGTGAAATTCGTGGAGGGAGGGGTTGCCGAATTGACGACGGCTGGATGAGGGATACGGGACGGATTCACGACGGGGAGAGAGGGAGAGAGGGGTGAACTCGCGGGATGCGAATTCGCAATGGAGAGTTCGCGAGGGGGGGAGGGGTCGATCTCAGCCGAGAGGCAGAGCATGTAAGTAGGCATTTAATTAATAGATGTCATTTAAATCTATTCCATCATTTAGTGAATTAGGCATTGATGATTAAGCATTGGAGTAACGAGGAGAAGAAACCCAGGAATAAAGGCGAACATGGTAGCATAATCTAGATTGCAGAAGAAGATGATGTGGCAGTGCCAAATGATCTGAATTTGATGACAATAGCATTATGCGTAGGCATGAATGGAGATTAAAAGAAGAAGCCTAGCTTAGCAATGAGAATATATAAATACAAGGAAAAATCAAATGAACTACCTTTTGCTTGAACAAAATGAACAACTTGGGCAATACACGGTGAATGTCAATAAAAATTAGGTATGAACAAAAATTATTATTCAATAATCTGGTTTCTGTAGTGGAAGTTTCTTTTCCTCCTATTAATAGCGCTACACTCCCCAAGAGTAATCCAAATCGCTAAGCATTAGTCATCTTTTCTTCTAAAATTTGAAATTATCGCCAATATAAAATTCATTCTTCAAAATATCAAATTCAATTAGAATAGAAAGACTATGTTGCAGTCACATTTTCTCTGAAAATACTTTATAAATTATCACAATATCAATTGATCCAGAATTATACTTTCATAAATTTATTAGTTCACAATGATGCTATACGTTCTCATATTTTCTTGCATAACTCGTCAAAAATTGATATAAATCATCAATCCAAGCAGACATTAAAATGGAATAAGTCTTTTACATCATTTATTTGATACTGATTAATAGGAACATATCATATTATAATATACATATATATATATCTGATATATATGATAAATACAAAATAATTATAGTGATTTTGTGCGAATTTATATGAATTTGTTCAAATTCAACAGAGTGTGCGAATTTTGTTCAGATTGTGCGAATTTTGTTCTAATTGTGCGAATTGTGCGAATTTGTTTGGATTTTGTATACTGTGCGAATTTTGTTCGGATTGTGCGAATTGTGTGCGAATTGTGCGAAAAGCTGTTCTAATTTTCGCACACAAAAATAACAGAACAAAGAACAAGGCCCTGTGCGGTTCTTTTGTGCGAATTTTCTGTTCGTTTTAAAAGAACAGAGCAGAACAACCATGTCTAGTATTCTCTCCCTAAAATTTCTCTCATTTTTATTTCTTAATTCAATATATGCTCCCCCCTAAATCTCATCTTCATATTCTTCCACTACCTCTTCTTTCTTCATTCAATATGCATTTTCTCTCCATATTTTTGTTTTCATCAAAACGGTCTAAAACTATCTCAAGTATCAAGACAACTCACTTATTTTGTGGCATTATGTTACTTTTATATATTTTCAGATAATTTTACACTTTCCTATGTTCAAGTGCTTATTCTATTACTAGACCTATCCCTAAAATTAGAGAGCATTTTCTGTTCTACGACCAAGACCTCCATGATGGTTCATTTCTCTACGTCCTAGAATGTGAATTCCAAAAATAATGTCAAAATCAAATATTAGTCTAAAGTTTTTCATGCATACTTAATTGAATTGGCTAACTAAAAATTATAAAATGAAATAACAAGAAAATCTCCAAGAGAACTGAGAAATTTTAAGGAATTGAGGACCGTGCTACTACTTTCATTTAGCTCATGAAAATGGATGATACATTGAAGAAAGGAGTTAATGAAAGGGGTCGATTTATGGAGCCCATTTGAATGTCCACCCTCCCTTCTTGGGCCCACCGGGCTTTTTAGCTTGGCTCCTCACAAATTATCGTTATTTATTTTTAGCCCATAAGTAATTCATAATTACAAACCTGCCTACTTATTAGCCAGCGTTCAAAAAAGTCGATAGCTGCGGTTATTACCATTTATGATCTATCCCAGATCCGTTGCTGACGTGTCATCCTCGCATTATGGATCACCAGTCAAGCCAAGAGCCAGAAATTCTTCTGCCACCGAGTGGTGACGTACCAGCCGCCTACTCCGCCGCCGCGCTTTCTCACCGCCATGGCCAAGCAATCCGCCTCGTCGATGCACCGCTCCACGAAATCGTCAACGTCCGTCGGAAGAAAGCTACGGCGGGGAAAGACTTTAGAGAGAGAGAGATTCTCATATAATTTAGAGAGAGAGAACACGGTGGGCCTATTGTTAATACCAAGAGAAGAAGAAAGAGGTCTTGGTCTGGCTGAGCACCAAAACGGAGACCTGGAGCTTGTTGATATGGCCGAGGACCGTGAGAAGCTTAGAGCCGTGGACAGAGAGAGCTTCCACCTCGACCTGCGAGAGGACAATGAGAGCGACGAACCAGGATAAGGAGACGATGAGGAAACAGAACAAACACATACCTCTGGCCGGCAGGACTTGCAGAGAGAAACGAGCGAGTGGGCGACGGAAGAAGGAGCCTTGACGGGGGAAGGAAGGACGTGGAGGAGAGTGATGACGTCAGCGGCGCCGGCGACATGGTTGAGTGCCCACAAAGTGGCGTGTCTCGAGCCGGAGCCCTGGTCGACGACCACCATTATTCGCTTCCTGGCCACCATTCTCTGTATCTCTCTCTCCCCCTTTCTCTCTCTAGGAAACCGGAGAAGAGGAAAGGGATATATGGGGGCGGAGGAGCAAGGGACACTAATGGCACTGCATACTGTTTAGGAGTCACTGCTCCGCGACGCACTCAAGTAGGCTAGGGAGAGGAGAGTGAAACTAGAGAGAGAAGCGGGCTGTTTATAAATGCACTGAACGTGGGCATTTACAGAAGAAGGGCCCGGATTTCTAAGCTCACACGTCTCATTCTAGGTCGTCGGCAGCGGCGTTTGTCGCCTTCCCAATCGCGACAATGGATTTTGTGAATGACACGGGCTTAGAATCTCTTCCAGGACGACGCCATGAGCCGTGTCATCATATCTTGCCGTGTCGCATAGGTCTCTCTCTCCAGCATCTAAAGCGTGTCTCCAATGGTTACCTCAGCACTTCAGTTAATACCCTTCAGTCAAAGAAAGCAATACTGCATCATTCCTCTCTCTCTCTCTCTCTCTCTCTCTCTATCCCGTTACCTTCTCGAGGACGATGCGGAGTTTTCATGGAAGCCAGGGACAGAGTGAGAGGCTCGTAGAAATTTAGAGAGAGAAATATTCAAAAATACCCAGAGATACTTATAATTCACGTCACAAGCTCGTAGGACGCCACGGATTTTCGCTGTAGCAATCCAGAAAATACCATTTATGTAAAGTTTCAAGTACGAACCCTCGCCATCTCCTTTATTACTCTGGAAAGCTGTCTGGTCCGAACCTTTCGTCCTCTACAGACTAGAGAGAGGTTTATAGTGACAGATATAATCATACTATGTGTAGGCATAAATTCCCTTTACTTCCTAGATGTTATGAGTCAACTGTGTCTATTTATTAGCTTGCATTCATACTTACATATATGTACTTAATTGTCCCATTTAATATCCAAATTCTATCATTTTCATGCACCTTATCATCATCATCATGGATATCATGTCATTTTCACTTTCATTCTCATTTTGCATGATTTTGATGTTAGTTTTAATTTAAGTATGTTAGATCTTGTGAAAAGGGTCAAACACTTTTAGTCTGATTATTTTCTTAAGTTTTAATGATATCAGGGTTTGGGTAGCTTCAAGTAATCCAAGAATACATAAGAAAGATAATTAATGATTTACATGCTTGCTTTTTAGTACATATGATTTTTCAATCAAATTGTCATAGAATTAATCTTTTCTTGGTTTATATTTTTATTTTGAGTTTATAAGGGTTTGACAGTTGACCATACCCTAAGTCATTCATGAGTCTCACACAGACTAAAGATTTACATGCATAATAACTAATGATGAGAAAGTTCCATATGAGAGTTCTTATACACTCCAAATCTTATAAGGCTAATAGCGTGACTTGTAAATTGTGTTAAATTGATCTTTAATTAATTATTCTATATGTTGATGTAGACAACTAATAAGGTTAACTAATAAAGTGTTATTAAGTTTGTAGAGTAGTTAAAAAGAGAGATATACAGATCTAGAGGGTCACATATATAAGATCTATGAACATTATGGATATAGACATAATTATGAGGGTCTTTATGAAAAGTTTACTCACTCAATGTTTATTAATGAGGGGAGAATGACCAAACTTCAAGGTGCCCATGTAAGGCTTTTGAGAATTCTTTCATTTTCTCTCTTTCTCTTTTGGTAAAGAGCATTGAAAAGGAGATCCAATTGTCCAGCCATTGAGTAGGCTATAAGCTAGACACTTGAACAGCTTCAAGAACTCCTTCAAGCTATAAGTATGATTCAGATATATACTAGATGATAAGTTCATTAGTTCTTGGTGCTTTGGTGCTTTTAATATCCAATTTAACATATTTCGTTGTATTTGATGTTTTGATCAAAGTTTTGAAAGGCTTATCAACCTCAAATCTAATAATTATAATGTAAATTATTTAATTTCCTATATAAATATCACAAATTTCATTGAAATATATTATTTTGTTTTAGATTCATGAAGGTAAAATTGTTAAAATAGGACCCCTAGGTGCAGCTAATGTGGTAGTGTGCACGTGGCAGCACTCAATAGCTATATGACAACATTAATGAAAGTACTAGTTTTAATATATTTAATTTTCCTAATGGAACTATGTAACCAATAAACTATTGTGTAGCTTGCGTTGTCCCTTAGTTCCATAATTTAACGAAATAGGAGTATGTCTGGTGGCGTACAACCCCCGTCGCCACCAAGACACGATACCACGGCGCCGGAGGAGCCCGTTTGCGCGCACATCTATCCGCTTATCTTTATTTCTTTATTATGAACTTTTAACCCGCACGTGTTTAAGCGGGTCCTCGCTTATTTCCCTCTTCCTTTTAGGCTTTCGGGTGGGTTCTTCCCTTTTCGGGATCCCATTCGTGAAGCCCTTTCTTTTGTGAACCTTTATTTTCTATGAGTATTTTGGGTTTTGGGTTGTGGGCCTCAAGTGGGCCCTTTCCCCTCTCGGCCCATTATGGGCTCTATAAGAGGGGAAGGGACCCCCCACAAACCCTAGCCGTCATTTGAAGAAAGAAAGGAGTGATCTCCCTCTCAAGTGGCTGCTCAAGGAAGGCCGGGGAAGGAGTCCAACCGCCGCCGCCGCCGCCGCCGCAGCGACGACCGCCGCCACTCCTTGCCCCGGCCACGGTTCTTCTCCACTGTTATCGCGACGCCACCGTCCTCAAGCCGCCGCCACCGCCACAGGCCGCCACCGCCGCCGCCACAGGCCGCTGCCGCCGCCGCCTCCGGACCGCCGTACCGCCATCATCTTCACCTTCACCTTCACCTCCACCTCCAGCACCATCTCCTGCGAGATCTCTCGCTTCCCCGGCCAGCCTCCTGGAGCCCCTCCCGTTCACCCCCCTGCAACCCCGGTCATCTTCCTCCCTGCTGCCATTTTCGATTTCCCCATCTCCTCCTCCGCGACCATGAACCTCCTCCCGATCTCCCTTCCCCAGAGATCTCATCCTCCATCCCTAACTCCGCGCATCCACCCCGGTCATCTCCTCCTCCGTAACCACGAACCTCCTCACGATCGCCCTCCTCCAGAGCTCCCCTCCTCTTCCTCCCCGTTCCCCGATTTTCCCCGCGGAAACGCGAAATTCAGTTGCCCAACCTCTCCTCTCCTGAAATCCCGCCCCACTCCTCACGATCAATTCCCCACTTCCTGAATCCCGAATCACCCCGAATTTCTCCTCTCCCCTTCTCCCTGCGACGATGCTCGTCTGAAGATTCCGTCCTTCCCACATCGCCCCTCACAAAACTTGCCAGCGCACCTCGCCGATCCAACTCCCCCCCTTCTCAAAATTCATCGCCCTGCTCCCTTCCGTTTCCGACCAAATCCGAGCTGTCCGAAATTTCTTTTCCCCTTGCTATCCCGCGAGACCACACCATCAACCCCGACATTCCGCAATTTCGTTCTCCAGCATTCTGCCGAATTTCCGTGTCCCATTCCGAATTTTCCGTCGAAGCCACTCCACCTCCATCCCCATTTTCCCCACCTGGGCTCGACCCGTGAACGCCCGACACCCACTCCTATTCCCCACTCCACGGATTTTCTTCCCCGCGACAACGCCCAGTCGGGATCGCGTGAAATTGCCGCACCCCGTGCGCCCCCAGTCACCCGTCAGAACGCCTCCCCTTTCCTACCCTGTTGCCCGAATTCACCTGTTGTACTTTCCTATCGAGTTGATTCGCCGAACTCCTCGAAATCCAACTCCAAACTTCATCCATACCTTGTCCTACCGCAGACACCTTTCGGTTTCTCCTCCCTGAAATTCTCTCCGAAATTGATTAGAGGCACAACGATTATTCCGTCTGCGCTTTGCAGGAATTTCTCGGCGTCCTTGCGGTTTTCTCACCAACGAGACGAAATCATCCGTTCCCAGACGACGTCACCTGGCGATCGGCCAAGAACGTCCCAACCCTTCCACCGAGTTCGCCCCACTCCCTCTGTCGAGTTCTCTCCTTCGTCAACCCCTGTTCTCACCTTCCGTGCGCCTCAAACGCCATCGATTCTATTTCCATTCCCTTCCGCCATCGATCCTACCATCCTCTCGGCCGCGAACGCCCACCAGCCCGACTCGCGCCCGAGTCCATTCCTTAGTCAACTGGTGAGACCTCCGCATGGACTGGGTCAAATCCCCCCCCCTGTCAGTCAATGCCCTGTCCAGTCCATTGCCTTCAACGCCAGACTCGACCTCGCCTGCACCGAACACTCGTGCCCGCACCTGTACCTGCGACCCGCTGCCCTTCTGCGCTTCTGCTCGCGATCCTGCAGTGCCCCGTTCGCCTCGTCTGCCATACCGCACCGGCGTCGCGCTCCGTGTCTCGCCGACGACATTGGCTTACGATCGCTTCCCACTTCCCCTCCCGCCGAGGCCTTCCCGCGCCCACGATATCGCCAACTCGGTCACTCTCCTGCCGACCGCCCGTCCAAGCAGCGCGCAAACGATCTCCCTCGTCACGACCAACCGGGCTCGCGCCTCGCAGGTTAGCTTCGACCCCTCATTTTAAAGTTAATTACTTTTCGAAGCGTTTCCTTTACTCGTCTCCACTGCCGTCGGACGACGTAGATTGGATAGTACGATTATAGGTTCGAGATTTCTGTCGCGTACATCAGATCCGGCACCAGGCGTGGGCTGCAGCCTTCGAGCTACCCCACGACGAGCGACTTCCACGCCTCCGGACGTGGACCGAGAGGATCTCACCCTATCCATCATCGCGAGTTTCCCCGGGTCACTCGGAGTCGACCCCGCTGATCGGCACGCCTGCCTGTACTTAGGTTTAGGTTAGGTCTCATACCTAGGGTCTAGGACTCGCCTACCTGTAGATTAGGTTTGATTGCATGTAGATAACATGCAATCTTAACATGATAAAACATGATTATTAATGCAATTTAAGGCATAAAACATTACATTTATGTGCATGTTATCATACTTTGAGTGCATTTCTATCATTCTATGCATATTTATGTCATAATCTCAAAATGCACTAAATTAGGGTTAATTATGATAAATTAAGGATAAATAATTTTATAACCCATATTTACTTGAGATTATGAATGGTTTTTAAAGTTAAATAATAAGAGAAATCATTTTTAGGAACATTCATTTAATTTTCTAAAGTTAAAATCTTTTAAAAATGAATATATTTTTGAAATATAAATTAAATCTCTTTTTATTTAAATATTTTGAATAGTTAGAATGATAGATAATTAAATTTCGGATCAAATGAAAGAAATTTGGATTAATTTGGAGTTGTATTTTAAAAGATATGATTTTTACAATTTTAGGGATTTTTCTGGATTTTTTCTGATTTTTCCGATTTAATTTTGATTTAAAATAGATTAAAATAAATATAAAAAAAATTAAAAAGCGTGCGGGGCCCGCGCGGGTGCGACGTGGCACGCAAGGCCACGTGGCAGAGCCACGCGGACCCGCGCAGCGCGCCTACGTGGCGCGATTTATTTATTTATCTATATATATATATATATTTATATCGTAAGTGTTAGTGTTAGAGAGACTAGTGGGCCCTGTTCTATGAGCCCACTAGCTCACTCACTCTCTCTCTCTCTTCCCTTAGGGTTATATAACCCAAACCCCTTGTAAACACTCGGTATGTTATTATTCTACTCGACTTCCTCCTCCACCAAGCCCTAGCTTGGATTCAACAGTAAGTATAAATGGGTCTTCAGCCTTCCCTATTGTGAAGGGTTGTTACCCTCTTAAACCGTCGGGTCTTATAAACCCGACGGTTTCGAAATCATTCTCCATGTGGGACTAATCCACAAGTTTTTTTTAAAAAATTTCAGGCGACGTGGCACACACCGGAGCGTTGGATCGTCTGCGCCGCAGAAGATCTCGCGCGTCGATCGCGTGAGCGCGATCCACGATCAAATAAAGTGCACGTGCCTCTTTAAGATGAGTTATAACGGCCACGATTGAATGCGCCGAAACGCATCACGATCGTCGGATCGCGATCCGACGGGCGACGTTTCTTATGCGTTTTATAACGTAAATCGTGAAGATAAAATCCGGAGCGTCCATTCAAAGATCGGAGGGCTGAAATTAAATCGTAATGGTTCGCCGTTACGCATGTATCCGGACCGTTGATCAAGCTGTAACGCACCGATCGGACGGTTACGCCCCTTTTCCTATAAAACGAAGAGTTCTTCGTCGATGTATGCATTCGAGTTGGATTTCAATCAAATTGACTTGTATAGACACCGATCCTCTCGTTTCTCTCGAGTTCTTCCTCCTCCTCTCTCAATTCCGCATCCATGGATGGGTAGAAGTCGAGATTTGGTGGAAAATTGAGGGAGAAATCGACGCTTGAAGCTCGACGTGACGATCTTGACGTTTTCGGTGATTAATCGGCTTAATCACCTCGTTTTGATCGCTAAACGGGTTTAGTGGAAGCGGTTTTACCTCAATTATCCTCCTATTATCTTTAATTTTCGTTTAGATTAGGATTTAGCTTTCAATTTCATAGAATTTCATCTAAAATTACGATTTCAACGTCCGAAAATTTCTCTCCACTTCAAATTTCGATTTCTCCGCGAAATCAAGTCCAAATTCGATGATTCTTGATTCTATGGATTCGTTTTGAAGTCTTCTTTCTAAAAACACCATTTTCCCTAATTTCTCATCTCAATTCATCGTCCAATTTGACCAAATTCTAAAAGATATCTCGAAAATACCTAAATTCCCTCTGGATTCGACCTGTTTTTACCATTATACCTCTCAATTCTCTCTTAATTTCTTAAATTGGTAAGTTTGGTATAATTTTTGACACGAGACCGTGTGAAATTGACGACCTCGCGGTCTCGTCTCGTCATCCGGCACCAGGCGTGGGCTGCAGCCTTCGAGCTACCCCACGACGAGCGACTTCCACGCGTCCGGACGTGGACCGAGAGGATCTCACCCTATCCATCATCGCGAGTTTCCCCGGGTCACTCGGAGTCGACCCCGCAGATCGGCACGCCTGCCTGTACTTAGGTTTAGGTTAGGTCTCATACCTAGGGTCTAGGACTCGCCTACCTGTAGATTAGGTTTGAATACATTATCTTCAGTCAGCCTAAGTTCCATTGATCAGGCACGAGGGTCTTCACCACCGCGTCCTGCATCAATGTCTTTCACAAGTGATGTGGACACATCAAGAACATTAGATCTTGATATTGATCATATGATGATCATCTTCATAAACATATAACAATCATCCTTAAAATCCAAAGGATGTTCATAAAGCTGATTTTCTGGCAACAAACATATACCATTTCGTAACATTAGGGGACTCTAAAGACATTGATTGATGACATGCAATATTTACCAATAATTACATGATTATTAGTATATTTTAGGGCATTATTCCTATGTTTTTCATCCATGTTATCATACTTTGAGCGCACTTTGATCATGGAATACAATTTATATAAAAAATCTCAAGATATATCATTTTTAAGTCTAATCATGTACGAGTCATGAGTTTGAATTTGAAATAGATTAGCCTAATTCCTTTTGAAATTTTATTTGAGTTTTAAATTCAAAATAATAAGAGAAAATTAATTTGATATACACTCTAAAAATTATTCTCTTTAATTTTTTAGTAAGTTAAGTGTATTTTAGAGTTAATTATTTAGTCTATTATAATTTCTTAACTTAAATAACATAAAATGATAGGCCATTTAATTTTTCATTAAACGAAAAAAATTTGTATTAAACAAGAGTTACATTTTGAAAGATATAAATTTTGAAATTTTTAGGAATTTTTTAGGAATTTTTATAAATTTATTTTAGAATTTTTATAAACTCATTCTATTTTAAAAAATATCAAAAAGGGTTTTTTTAAATGCGAGCTGATGTGGTAGCTGACGTGGTATACGCTCGCGTGGCGACACATGGGTGTGTCTAATAGTAGCCACATGGGCGTGCCATTGGCTCACACGTGGTGTCTATTAAGAGAGTATTAGTCTTAAGAGTTAGGTTATGAGGTCGATAAGCCTTCCAAATTTTGATCAAAATATCAAGTGCAGCATAATACATTAAATAAGATATTCAAAATATCGAGCTACTAAGAACATATGATCTTATCGTCTAGTATATGTGAAAAATATATTTATAATATTCACTTGAAGGATTTCTTAAAGTTATTCAAGTGTTTATCCTTAGTAGTATTCACATGATCTCCGAATAATTTAATCTCGAATATAAAGCCATTCATCAAGAGAGAAAGAGAAGAAAAAGGAGAATTTTCACAAGCCTTGCATGGGCACCTCGAGTTATGGTCATTCTCCCCCTATTTATAGATATTTTTTACGTATATTTTATATTAAAGCTCTCATAATTATGTCTATATCCACCAACATCTATAGACCTTATGTGTGTGACCTTCTAGGTCCATATATCTCACTATTTGATAATTCTATAGACCTATTAGCATTTAATTGGTCAACCTTTATTAAATATCTACATAAACATATAGATTAATCAACTAAGGATCAATTTAACCCAATCGATAGGTTGAGTTTCAACCCGCTAGGTGCCAAGCTACACCACATACTCTAGGAGATATGGAGTCAATAAGAATTCTATTATGGAACCTTACCATCATCGATTACCATGTATTTATAATCCTTCGTCTACACGAGAGTCATGAATGATTTAGGGCGTGATCAATTGTCAAACCCCAAATAGTTGGTTTCTCCAGTTAGTGTTTATGCGTTGAGAAAATTATCGAGAACTTTTTCTCTGATATTTTCATTACTTTAGCCAAAGATTTCATCGCATCTCATTCATTGAGTCAATCTCCTCAAATACCAAGGCCAGATGATCCTATTTTGAATACACAATCATCTTCGAGGACTTCATATCATATCTAATGTATGACATTTTAGAAATCTCATGGCCAAGAAGCGTAAGTTATAATCAAAACAAAGTAATCCATCCACAAGGTGTCTTTGGTGTCTCAAGTCAAAGGACCACTTATATAATTATGACATGAATCCACTTGATTGATAATTTAGTATAATCGTCATTCAATGATTCATAGGGATCAATTCAGCGAACTCTTTATATAAAAATCATCCACTATCTATCCTTAATATATCTACGTCAATGGTTACATGATCAACCATACTCATTGTATGAGTCTGATTAGATAGTGATATTCTTTTCGGATAATTCGATGTCCTTATCGACTATCCCACGAATAGGAATGTTTATAACATATATTTAAATACTAGTAGTCATTATATTATGATCTCATCATAGTTTACTTAATCATTGCACGTGCTAATAAACTTCATTGCAAACATCACATAGGAATGACAATAAATAAATTTTAATTTTAATGAACATAAACGAGATACATGAAAGTGTGATTTATTGATAGGCCACATAATATCTATCATCAACAACATCCTATATGATACTTAGTGCTCTAAGCTTGGCCTATATAATTAATATAGTCCGGCTTGAGGGGAGTGTTAGACTATTCCCCTAGCCCAAGGGTGGTCCTATTAAAGTCATGTTTGACTTTCTCTCCCTCTTAGCAATCTCTCACATTCTCATTGTTTTCTCCTCCTCTTTCTTCTATTCTATAAATAGTTTGTTATGCTTCTTATGAGTTTATGCATTGTGAGTTTCCGTATTCTAGAAATATAGTATTACAAAAAATTCGTGTGACTAGATTTAGTTTAAGAATCAAATGTCTCCCTCTCTCTAACTCCCTCTCTCTTTCTCCCTCTCTCTCTCTCCTCTCTCTCTCTCTCTCTCCCTCTCTCTCCCTCTCTCTCTCCCTCTCTCTCTCTCCCTCTCTCCTCGGAATGAAGCTAGCAAGTCCCAGGGAGTAGAAAAAGAGAGTGTGGGGGTCATTGAAAAGTGAATAGTAAATTTTACAGAAAAAATAAGAGATATCCGACCTTTTTTACAATAGTAACAAATACCAGCACGTTCAGAGTTATAAAAAATGACGACCAACGAACGATCAACGCCGTGTCTATGTATACAGTTGACGACTCGGAAACTCGCTAAAAAGCCGCGAGCTCGAGTCTTCGTCGAGAGAGAGGCCTACAATGCACCGTCTCCGGAGTCGTGGACGGCGAGGAAGTGCTTGGACATGAACTTGCGGAAGCGCTTCTTGTAATCCTTGGGGGAAATGACGGTGGGGGACGTGTTCTTCGGGACGACCAGGGACGACTTGACCCACGTCTCCAGCTGCTTGTCCCACGTGTACTGACGCAGATAGTCGATGATCCCGAACACAATCTCCTGTCTCTGCTCGTCCACTCCCACCAGCAGCGAGTAATCCATGACGTTTATCGACTGAAACATCCCCAACCCGACATCGAACCCCTCAATATCTTCAAACATGTAAAGCGGGGAAAAAGAGACGAAGAAAGAGAGAGAGAGATGCTCGGTGCTCACGGTGAGGAAGGAGGTGTCGTTCCAGATGGCGCGCTGAAGATGGCGCTTGCTCTTGCCAGCGAGGTAAAACGGCGAGAAACCCATGTCCTCGACGAAGTTCTGGTCCAGTAGCACGGAGGTCGGCTCGGACGCGTCAGCCACGTACCGCGAAAACGTTGACCCTTTCAGATCGTACACTCTCGCAATCTCCCTCCCGTACAACAGATTCTCCATCACCATCAGATCCATCTTCGTCTCCTTCCCGTTCTTTACCTGCTTCACCTGCAAAACCCACAGACGTAAACCCAAAGTCTAGCTTCCAAAGAAGCACAAGGAATCGTTTCATAGTTTTTGGCCTACCCGGTAGATGCCTAGGATCTTGGCGAGGCAAGTCTGGTTACCGGAGGAGAGAGAATGGGAGACGTGCTGGAAGTAGTCAGGAGCAAACATGAGAAAAGACTCGAGCTCCCGCCTCTTGATCTGCTTAACGATGAGCCTGTCGTCTAGGGTTTTGGCGAAGAAGGCCTTGCTCTTCCCTCCCTGAGCGTCCCAACTCTTGCACCGTCGAAGAGAGGTTAAGTACGCCGCCTCCGACGGGCAGCACCTCCGACGGAGCTCGAAAAACTGCTTCGCGTAAACGCAGAACACAGTGCAGTCCACCGGACCAGAGGCGGATAATTTCACCTCCACGTGGAGATTCTCCATAGGCAAGTGCTCGACAGAATATTCCGCCGGCGCTGACGCCATCGTGTCGTCCGACGAGAACGAGGAGAAGGATGACGTCCGCATCGCCTCCAAGTCCAGCGAATTGAACGAGGGCAGGTAAAAGGAAGCCTCCGAGCGGAGAGCAGGGAGTGTTCTCCGGTGGGACCTGATTCTGCCACGTGGCGACCGCGTAGGCGATCAGACTCGAGATCTCGTCCTCGGAGACAGAGATGATGTGGTCGTGTTCCGTGCCCACCGGCAGGTGCACCCATTCTCTCTCTTGTTTGACCGCCGGGGATAGATGACGCGGGGAGTGGCTGCGGATAAAGTCAAACTTTCTAGAGTAGCCTAAGGATAGACTTTCCCTGTACGCCTTCTGGATTCCAGATGAGACCCAGATCCAGGATTCAAGGAATCTCGGGACTCGTTGACTTTCTTGATCAGCGTTGAACACTTCGTCGTCAACTTTGACTGCCACGTCACCATTGTCAGATGCGAAAGAATCCGCAAGAGAATCGGAGGCGTTGACTTCCGTGGAATCGTCAAGTCTGTTGCTTTGATCTTCTTCGGACGTCTCTGCCTCCCCTTCGGCCTTGTCAAATCTAATGACTTCGGAGGATTCCGATTGCGGCGGCGCCGGAGGATCCGACTCTTCTTGGGCAGAAGAGAGAAGGGAGTCTATCCTGAGGTCCCACGCGTATCGCTCAAGAAGCAGTTCCCACTCTAAAAATGTCAAATCAAGCGTACTCTGGCCGTTTTCTTCATTGTGAATGATCTTCATCAAAGGAACCTGCAGGTTCATAAATTTTAAATTTTTATAATCAAAATATTAAGTAATAACAGATTTCCAAACCTCTAAATCGGACTTCTCTTGTTTCCACAGTTCTTTGACTTCACTAAACTCTTTCAATTGGGATGGGCAATTTCTTCTGCTGCTGCCTGGAGAAGACTGGATTCATCCTCTCCAGTACTCCCTCGATCTCCAAAAACAGGAGCTCCACCTTCTGCAGAACCTTCACAAGGGAAAAACCCAAAAAAATCATAAAATTATTATATATATTTTTATATTTAATTAGGCATACATCTTTTGCTTCGGTCTTGAGCCAATCATCTTCACTGAGTGAAGTAAACTCCATGACTGGAGGGGGGTCACAAGCCGCGTAGAGATCTACCGGACAGTACTTGAACATGCCCACCATTGATCCAAGCCTGTCAATTATCATGATTTATATTATAAAGCTCTTGAACACAAAATAAATTCAATAATTTCGAAAAAATGTTTTTCAGTACCCAAAGAACCGGAGGGAGTCTCTCTGAAGCGAGTGACCACATTTGGAGAACCTCTTGGACGCAGAATGAGTAGAGAAATTGAGCTCCAGGAACTTGCCAAATGAGAGATTGTGCGCAGAATTGGACATGACCACCCTTGTAGAAGGTTCTACGGGAGGGAACTTCTGCTCGCATTTTAAGCAGCGGGTCCACACCCAAATCTTTCCCCTCAGCTTCACCAGGTAAGCGATATTCAGACTTCAATCTTTTGACGAGAGCAGTCAACCTTCCATTTACATGAGTGTAACTATATTCATGGGACTCCGGCGGCTCGTTGCATTCCGAGCAACTATGTTTCTGCAAATTAATTTCAGTCAAATAAAGCTGATTAGCAGCGTAAAAGCTAAAGCTGTGAACACCTAAACAAACCTTATTGAGTAGAATGTCTTGAAGGAAATGCCCTAGAGACATATCAGATTCGCCATAGTATTTGATTCGGGAAAGATGATTTTGCTCACAAATTGTTCTTCTTGATCGACAGAGGCTGGATGATAAAACGAGAATGCTCTTTGAATCCAATCCACTCCCACTGAGGGTGTTTTCCATTTTCTTGTACGCTCTCCTGTTCTTCCTATCACAAAAATCAAGACCATTGGAGTCTGACGGATCAAAATCCATTTTTTCTTTGATTTCAGTCTTAAGAGCCTCCGACGAACGAGAAACATGAAGAAGGCTATTTACTTCCTTTTCCTTTGAATCGTGGGATGAGATATCAGAGCCATTGGAGCTAGAGCTGGTGACCGGAAGTGGGTCTTCCATACTGCCATCAGATGATGAGATAGAAGAAATGGTATGCCCCAGAGAGAGAGATGAGCTTTCTGGAACATGGAGTTCCTTTGGTTGGACCTTTTCAATGACCCCTATTCCATCAGGATCAAGACCGGTGAAATCATAAGTTCTTGAAGTTGATTCACCATCAGAAATTAGATTGCCCTCAGTATCACCTTCTACTGGAGAAACGCATTCCCCATTAAGAAACGGCATATCAGAGGCACTATCAACGTTGACTCCAAAATTTGGAGTGTAATTGAGCATCACCCTCTGATCCATGAAAAATGAAGTTTCAAGTATCAGATGATAAGCACCAAACACTGTGTATTGCACAACTCGTTTCACCCTCTTCAATACATCGCTGGGAGCTCCTCTCAGTAGAATCTGAAGTTAGAAGGAAAACCCCATAAATTAAAGACTAATCTATTCAAAATAAAACTACCAAAAAGATCTACATACAGTGCACCCAAGTGGCTTTGGACAGCCCTCAAAAAACATCAATGTTTTACTGGGTATCTTCCCACCTTCACCGACACGGTTATGTTCCTCGACAAACTTTTCAACGTGGAAAAGATCACATGTTCTTAGTTGTGGATTGGAACGAACTTCAGAGGACAAAATAATGGGTGATCCAGTGCAACGAGATATTTTCTCCAAGCGACTAAGCTTCATATCAAAGGCCAATGTGATCCCCTTTTTAAGAAGGCATTCCTGAATATCCCGAGAGACCGTCTTCTCCACCAGAACAACATTTGGACTGCATGCTCTGACAATCTCGGCTGAAAATTTTAAGTAATCCGGCTCCTAGTTTTTCAATGAAATCAATTAAAGCAGTACTCCCTTGGTTGTAATTTATCGAATTATACAGAATTACCAGAACTTACCTGATCCATGGAACTGAATGATGATAAGCCAACTGCATTCTGTCCAAGAGTTCCCAGAAGAAGTAGCAGTCTAGGGCTTGTAAGCTTAGTTGACATATGTTTATGCGCAGTGTTTTTCTTAAATACCAAACCCTTAATCACTTCACTGTCAGAAAGATATATCATTAACTTGCATGGAGGAGTAACAATCTAAATATTCATTTAATTGTATATTTTATTTACCTTTGACTGGGGGACCCCGAAGCAATACACTTGACTTTGACATAGTTTCCAGGATCCATAGCTTTCCCTTCTGGTTTGACAAGCATTGCTGCCTCCCATGATATCGAAGAAATAATGTCCAACCAGCTCTCACCATGATCTTCCTTGTATGATGAAATCCCCTCTGATGCCAAGAACTGGTTAACAAGAAACTTAAGTTGACCATCCATTGCCTCCATCATTGCTTTATGGCGCTCTTCCTTGAAAGAATTATGCATAAAAAATTCATCATCAACATCATCCAAAGAACTTTGGTTTCGACCACTTTGTACCACCATAGTACTCGTCATCATCATCATCATTATTGGCCACACTCAACTCCACTTCATCTCCCAAATCTTCGGGTTTTGGAGGTTTCCATATATTAGGGATTGCCTCGATAGAGTAAAGAGAAGATCTTGTACAAGTGATTGGAGCACTATTTGACTGATCTGAAACATTATCACCATCGGAAATTTTGTCATCTTCAGAGACATTACCATTAGATCCGGTCACTGAATTGTCTTCAACAGCTATGTTTCGAATAATCCCCATTAATTTTCACTACATCCTCATCATGTCCCAACGGTTTCAATCTGTGGTTCTCTTCAAAATTCCGCAGCTTCCTCTGTGTTCACACTGAAAGAGTTGGAGTAAATCAATTAAATGTTACCTTGTTAAATACATATATTAACAAGTTTGAAAAATTCTCATCGCCTGCGATGAAAAGAGGATCAAAGTCTTACCTAGAAACTAAATCTACGTCGGATGGAAAATTTCCTGAAAAAGTTAAAACAGCAATCCAATGAGTTCAACTCGATTCAAATCATCAATTAAAAGGAAAAAGGACCTCATACCTTCGAATCCATGATTTAACCCTCCCACTGTCTCATACAAATATGGCATGTTACGATCCTCCCCCACTCTTAGCTTTGTGTTTCAAGAACGCATAATCACTGCATATAACCCTGATGAGAGGAAACAATTGAGCAGCCCAATGGATTTCATAGTTATAACTTGGTCGGCGGAATCAGGAATACATTCTAAGAATCGCATGTGCGAATCAGTGAAAATTTTAGGAAACACCCCCATCAAATAAAACATGCTTTTTTATGAAGCACCAAAAAAACGATAAAAAAATTCACGACTTCCAGAGGAGGAATAAAGGCAGAAAGACTATCCAACGGAGAGGAACATATGCAACTGTATTAAAAACAGTAATTCAACAGGGATAGGTTCACATGCTATTGAATCGTGATATCATGAGAAATTTCTATAAGATCAATTTATCAGGCCAAACTTGGGTGTAACCGACAAGAGTGAGAAACAGATGGGTTGAAATGGAAATAAGAATTATGTCCGCAGAACTCCCAAATTAATCTTCACCCCCGGTCCGAATAACGTCATCTGGAGAAACCTTGAGTATTCCCACTACGCAAACGAAGATAAAACCTCGGGAAACTCAATCAGGCCAACTGCGGCGTTCAGATTCAAAATTCGAAAAGGGAACCATCTTACCCTGCGAGACTGCAGAGAACAATTCCTCTTTCTTCGGCAGCACGATCTTTTCCGAGTTTCCACGAGTTGAAGGATCTTATTCGGGGACTCCGATCGCGAAGATTGGCGCAGGCGAAATCCTCCCTCCCCAGCCAACAAAATTTAGGACCAGGTTGGAACGCGGGGAGGTGGAAGTAGACCTTCTCGCTGTGGAGCCCACACCACTCCAATTGGTACAAATTATATTCTTTGAGCCCCTGTATAACTTTTATTTGCCTCTGTACTTTTATTATTTAACCTAACTGCAGTCCTTTTTTGCCTGTTATGATCCTGAAAGGGTACTTGTAAAACGATTGTTCTATTTTGGACTTTCGATAAAGTAGAAAAGCAAAACGATTGTTTCAACTCTCTGCTGCGTGGGGCACGACACTTTCCCTCGTCAAGATGAAAAGCCTCCACGCAATCGGGGGAATCTGAGCCGTCGATATGCTAGCCGATGGACCGATGCTCCGACAGTTAAAGACTTTTGACTTTTGAGAGGTGACGGTTACAGGGAAAGAGCAAAAGGAAATGGAAATCCGATTGATTGAGATGGATGGCCCGGATGTCTCCTCGCCTGGCGGCCGAATTGACCGCAACAATTGTACAGTTGAGATCGATGGGATTATAGTCCGTTTCGCTCATTGAACGGCTCGGATTGGCTCGCCGGTTCTAAACCAGTCCGGTAAGGTGGGCCGCAATTCACCTACAGCCCCTAGTTCCCCCAGTTCCACTTCACCTTTTTCAAGAATACCGTATCTTCCATTTTGATCCGTCAGATGGCGATGGATCTCCATCTGGGTAATAAATCAACAGCTGAGATTCTACGGCGGACGGTGATGGTTTGACTTTCTGACGGATAAACCTCGGAAGGGTGGCTTGACCCAGACAAACGGCCGACGATCGCGGAGGCTGAACTGCTGCCGCGTTGCGAGCGTTTGGATGGATAAGTCTACCGTATCCAGTAGTCAACGCGAGACGCACACGGTCAAAGTTAGGACCCACGTACGACCAGAAACGGCGGAGAGAACTGTTGACGAGAAGACGGCTGCAAGCGAATGCTTCGTCCGGAAGAATATTTTTACCTCCCCGAGGATCTGGAGAGACCTCCCCAAGGAAAGTTCCACCTCTCAGGGCAGAGAGAACTGTGGATGAGTAGACGGCTGCAAGCGAATGCTCCATCCGAGAAAATATTTCCAAGAAGCACTGATAATCATAAAATGATAGCTATATCCGCACATCATACACCCTTTTTCGGTGTTAATTAAAACTTTAATAATGAGAGTATATATTTCCTTAAGACCAAATATAATATAAATATAGATATATCCTAACCTTTTTCAAGAGTGTTTGGAATGAAGGAAATAGGAAGTCGAGTATTTGCTATTGCACATATCACATATGTCGGCGGCAATTTGAACATTTGGACATTACTCTAACTCAAATGTATATGAATTTTGATAATCATATTGACATCTTCATTGCGGGAAATCCTTTTCAGAAGAACGCCCAAAACAAATCGAGATCAACACCCTGTTTAAGAATCAAATGTCTCTCTCTCTCTCTCTCTCTCTCTCTCTCTCTCTCTCTCTCTCTCTCTCTCTCTCTCTCTCTCTCTCTCTCTCTCTCTCTCTCTCTCTCTCTCTTCCTCTCTCTCCTCGGAATGAAGCTAGCAAGTCCCAGGGAGTAGAAAGAGGGAGTGTGGGGGTCATTGACTCATAAAAAGTGAATAGAAGATTTTACAGAAAAAATAAGAGATATCCGACCTTTTTTACAATAGTAACAAATACCAGCACGTTCAGAGTTAAATAAAAAATGACGACCAACGATCAACGCCGTGTCTATGTATACAGTTGACGAATCGGAAACTCGCTAAAAAGCCTCGAGCTCGAGTCTTCGTCGAGAGAGAGACCTACAATGCACCGTCTCCGGAGTCGTGGACGGCGAGGAAGTGCTTGGACATGAACTTGCGGAAGCGCTTCTTGTAATCCTTGGGGGAAATGACGGTGGGGGACGTGTTTTTGGGGACGACCAGGGACGACTTGACCCACGTCTCCAGCTGCTTGTCCCACGTGTACTGACGCAGATAGTCGATAATCCCGAACACCATCTCCTGTTTCTGCTCGTCCACTCCCACCAGCAGCGAGTAATCCATGACGTTTATCGACTGAAACATCCCCAACCAGACATCGAACCCCTCAATATCTTCAAACATGTAAAGCGGGGAAAAAGAGACGAAGAAAGAGAGAGAGAAATGCTCGGTGCTCACGGTGAGGAAGGAGGTGTCGTTCCAGATGGCGCGCTGAAGATGGCGCTTGCTCTTGCCAGCGAGGTAAAACGGCGAGAAACCCATGTCCTCGACGAAGTTCTGGTCCAGTAGCACGGAGGTCGGCTCGGACGCGTCAGCCACGTACCGCGAAAACGTTGACCCTTTCAGATCGTACACTCTCGCAATTTCCCTCCCGTACAACAGGTTCTCCATCACCATCAGATCCATCTTCGTCTCCTTCCCGTTCTTTACCTGCTTCACCTGCAAAACCCACAGACGTAAGCCCCACGTCTAGCTTGAAAAAAGCACAAGGAATCGTTTATAATTTTTTGGCCTACCCGGTAGATGCCTAGGATCTTGGCGAGGCAAGTCTGGTTACCGGAGGAGAGAGAATGGGAGACGTGCTGGAAGTAGTCAGGAGCAAACATGAGAAAAGACTCGAGCTCCCGCGTCTCGATCTGCTTAACGATGAGCCTGTCGTCTAGGGTTTTGGCGAAGAAGGCCTTGCTCTTCCCTCCCTGAGCGTCCCAACTCTTGCACCGTCGAAGAGAGGTTAAGTACGCCGCCTCCGACGGGCAGCACCTCCGACGGAGCTCGAAAAACTGCTTCGCGTAAACGCAGAGCACAGAAAAGTCCACCGGATCAGAGGCGGATAATTTCACCTCTACGTGGAGATTCTCCATCGACGAGTGCTCGATAGAATATTCCGCCGGCGCTGATGTCAGCGAGTCGTCCGACGAGAACGAGAAGGATGACGTCAGCATCGCCTTCAAGTCCAGCGAATTGAAGGAGGGCAGGTAAAAAGAATCCTCCGAGGGGAAAGCGGGAGTGTTCTCCGGTGGGACCTGATTCTGCCACGTGGCGACCGCGTAGGCGATCAGACTCGAGATCTCGTCCTCGGAGACAGAGATGATGTGGTCGTGTTCCGTGCCCACCGGCAGGTGCACCCATTCTCTCTCTTGTTTGACCGCCGGGGATAGATGACGCGGGGAGTGGCTGCGGATAAAGTCAAACTTTCTAGAGTAGCCTAAGGATAGACTTTCCCTGTAAGCCTTCTTGAACACGCTGTCATCATTTTTAACGGCCACGTCATCATTGTCACAGGCGAAAGAATCCGCAAGAGAATCGGAGGCGTTGACTTCAGTGGAATCGTCAAGTTTGTTACTTTGATCTTCTTCGGACGTCTCTGCCTCCCCTTCAGCCTTGTCAAATCTACTGACTTCGGAGGATTCCGATTGCGGCGGCATCAGAGGATCCGACTCTTCTTGGGCAGAATCATCTTCACTGAGTGAAGTAAACTCGATGACTGGAGGGGGGTCACAAGCTGCGTAGAGGTCTACCGGAGAGTACTTGAAGATGCCCACCAGTGATCCAAGCCTGTTAATTATCATGATTTATATTATAAAGCTCTTGAACACAAAATAAATTCAATAATTTCAAAAATGTTTTTTTAAGTACCCAAAGAACCGGAGGGAGTCTCTCTGAAGGGAGTGACCACATTCGGAGAACTTCTCGGACGCAGAATGAGTAGAGAAATTGAGCTCCAGGAACTCGCCAAATGAGAAATTGTGATCAGAGTTGGACATGACCGCCCTTGTAGAAGGTTCTACGGGAGGGAACTCCTGCTCGCATTCTAAGCAGCTGGTCCACGTCCAAATCTTCCCCTCAGCTTCGCCAGGTAAACGATATTCAGACTCCAATCTTTTGACGAGAGCAGTCAACCTTCCATTTACATGAGTGTAACTATATTCATGGGACTCCGGCGGCTCGTTGCATTCCGAGCAACTATGTTTCTGAAAATTAATTTCAGTCAAATAAAGCTGATTAGCAGCGTAAAAGCTACAGCTGTGAACACCTAAACAAACCTTATTGAGTAGAATTAGCAGCGTAAAAGCCAAAGCGGTGAACAACTAAACAAACCTTATTGAGTAGAATGTCTTGAAGAAAATGCCCAAGAGACATAGCTGATTCGCCATCGTATTTGATTCGGGAAAGATGATTTGGCTCGCAAATTATTCTTTTTGATCTGCAGAGACTGGATGATAAAACTAGAATGCTCTTTGAATCCAATCCACTTCCATGGAGGGTGTTTTCCATTATGGCATGTTATGATTCTCCCCCACTCTAAACTTTGTGTTTCAAGAACGCATAATCGCTGCATATAACCGTGATGAGAGGAAACATTTAGCAGCCCAATGGATTTCATAGTCATAACTTGGTCGGCGGAATCAGGAATACATTCTAAGAATTGCATATGCGAATCAGTGACAATTCTAGAAAACACCCGCATCAAATCAAACATGCTTTTTTATGAAGTACCAAAAAAAAGCTCGAAAAATTCACGACTTCCAGAGGAGGAATACAGGCAGAAAGACTATCCAACGGAGAGTAACATTTGCAACTGTATTAAAACAGTAATTCAACAGGGATAGGTTCACATGCTATTGAATCATGATATCATGAGAAATTTCTATAAGATCAATTTATCAGACCAAACTTGGTTGTAACCGACAAGAGTGAGAAACAGATGGTTGAAATGGAAATAAGAATTATGTCAACAGAACTCCCAAATTAATCTCCAGCCCCGGTCCGAATAACGTCATGTGTAGAAACCTTAAATATTCCCACTACGCAAACGAAGATAGAACCTCGGGAAACTCAATTAGGCCAACTGCGGCGTTCAGATTCAAAATTCGAAAAGGGAACCATCTTACCCTGCGAGATTGCAGAGAACAATTCCTCTTTCTTCGGCAGCACGAACTTTTCCGAGTTTCCACGAGTAGAAGGATCCGATCGCGAAGATTGGTGCAGGGTTCCCATCGCGAATATTGGCGCAGGCGAAATTCTCCCTCCCCGGCCAACCAAATTAAGGATCAGGTTGAAGTACACCTTCTCCCTCCCCAGTCGAGTAGACCTTCGCGCTGTGGAGCCCACACCAGTCTCAGCGGTACAAATTCTATCCTTTGAGCCCCTGTATAACTTTTATTTGCCTCTGCACTTTTACTTTTTGACCTAACTGCAGTCCATTTTTGCCTGTTATGCTCCTGGAGGGGTACTTATAAAACGATTGTTTGATTTTGGACTTTCGATAAAGTAGAAAAGCGAATAGAAGGTTTCGACTCTCTGCGGCGTTGCGGACGCCACTTCCCGCGTCAATGCTGCGACAGTTGGATATGTTAGTTGATGGATCGATGCTGCGACAGTTGAAGAACGTTGACTTTTGAGAGGCGACAGAAAGAAAGAGTAAAAGGAATGGAAATCCGATCGGATTGAGATGGATTTTTTTAGAGGTGACAGTCCGGCAAGGTGGGCCGCCACTTCACTGATTGCCGCTAGTTCCCCGAGTTCCACTTCACCCTTTTAAAGAAACTGCATCTTCCATTTTGATCCGTCGGATGGCGACGGATCTCCATCTGGGTAATAAATCTCGTTCTCCTTATTTTTCTCCTCTTCTCTGTCTTGTTCTATTGGTAGTTTGCATATGAAATTATCGCAATGGCGAGATTTAGTCTAAATGACGACCGACGATCAACGCCGTCTCTATGTACACAGCCGACGACTCGGAAACTCGCTAAAAAGCCGCGAGCTCGAGTCTTCGTCGCCGTCTCCGGAGTCGTGGACGGCGAGGAAGTGCTTGGACATGAACTTGCGGAAGCGCTTCTTGTAATCCTTGGGGGAAATGACGGTGGGGGACGTGTTTTTGGGGACGACCAGGGACGACTTGACCCACGTCTCCAGCTGCTTGTCCCACGTGTACTGACGCAGATAGTCGACGATCCCGAACACCATCTCCTGTCTCTGCTCGTCCACTCCCACCAGCAGCGAGTAATCCATGACGTTTATCGACTGAAACATCCCCAACCCGACATCGAACCCCTCGATCTCTTCAAACATGTAAAGCGGGGAAAGAGAGAGGAACCATCTTACCCTGCGAGATTGCAGAAACCATTTCCTCTTTCTTCGGCAGCACGAACTCTCCGAGTTTCCACGACTAGAAGGATCTTATGGGGGGACTCCGATCGCGAAGATTGGTGCAGGGTTCTCCGAACGCGGACAAATTACAATAGATCATCACTTCCTAATAATGCATGCATAACATATCTAGAATTCGAGATAAAAATATAAAATAGTAAAACATTGGTCATTAAAAATAATGAAAGTTTCAGGTGCTCAAGAGAACAAACAATATAGTTTTAGGAAATTATCATTTCACAATTATACTTTCTTCGAGTTATTAAGCAATTTCATCATATTCAGTGGCATCCTCGTGACTCTGAAACTATAAGGTCATCAAAGCAGATATAGTTTTACACGCTAAACTTCATCTTCTAGATGTGATAATTCCTCTACTTGTAGAAAAAAGATGCTCGGAGGGAGAGCTCTATGCACAAATAGAAAGGAACTCATGTGCGGACACTGAAATGCTTGGGTATTTGTTAGATCCTCTCTTGTGCCACCATTGTAACGGGTCGTCACATAAGTAATCAATGCAAGGTTCCCATAAATAATCCTATAATTCAACCTTTAATGATTTTTCATCTATTGTCGTGCTCCTATTTGATTGTCGCTCCATAAATTTCATCATTCCTTTTGAATGCTTGAAACTTGATGAATCCAAAAGATCATCAATCGATATAGAACTCGAAGCTTCTATGATACGTAGCGATTCAAGCGTGTTAAATAAAATTTCTATAAAAAGTTTTACTGGCCATAAAAAATATGTCCCAACTTAAATCCAGGGTCTAGTACTGTGGCCATAGGAAACATATGCTTTCTCCTCACTTGCACATTATATTTTAGCAATTTCTCCTTCATCACTATGTATACACATCTTACTGCCTTTGCTTGGTCATTAATCATTTTTGGGCCTGTAAAATCTCGGAGATGATGATCTAGCTAAAAAATTAAAGAGTTCAATCGTTCAACTAGAAGTCTATAAAGTGCCAATACCATTTGGTGATGCTTCAATGAAGATCGTGCACTCGGCTAACCGTGGAGGGACACGTGGCTTCATGAGGATGCTTCAATGAAAATCGGACGGCGGAAATCACGTGGAGTGGAATCTGCGTTGTGGGCCACGATCCCACCGATTTCATGCGATCGAATGGCCAAAATCTCATCAGCGAATTGGACATTAGATGATCGTGACTTAATCATAATCATCTCTTATATTTCCCTATGACGATGATATATCACAACCATATATTATAAATCAAGGACAATTGTAACTTAGTCCTTTTTTATTTCCTTTACACGCTGTCTATCTCCTTATAAAGTTTTGTGGTGGGACTTGTGGAGTGAAATTTTTTAAAGTTGTTTGCATGAAATAAATTTGTTTGCATCCTTATGCCTTTTTGCATGACTAGAGCACATAATTCTCATCGCTCGAACATTGATATTTGCCAATTGGGGAAAATGAATGAAAAGCCTTGTATCTAACACATTTAGGGGCATCTTTTGGGCTACTTTTGGGTAGTAAGAGTTTTTTTTTTTGCACATGGTCTTAGTTTATAGAGGATAAAATTAACGTAAGATTAGAAAATGTTATAGAACTACCCTTTCACCTTAGCGTCCACAATTTTCTTCCGAAGAATTCTCCACGCTGACTTCTATCTCACTCTTCTCTTTTGATTTTTATCAGATTTGCATTGCACTTAATTCATTGGATTCCTCTTTATTACACAATTTAAATTATATAATTTTTCCAAATTTCTCTCTCCATTTCATCAACCAATATCATCTTCTTTGATTGAATGCTCATCAATTATCAAAGTCAACCCAAACTAGTTTAAGGCTTGTCATTGACACATACGATTCATATCAATTTTACCTTTCTCTTTCTAGTTGAAGCCTTACTCAAACATCTGTCAAGATTAATACACTACATTTATTTCTTATAGTAATTTAAACATTATATATTTTGAAGAATAGAGAAAATAGGGTGTCCTCGAATCAATGAAGTAATTGTAATCCAAACCTACATATCCGCCATGATTTTCAATGAGTGATTGGTAGTAACAATGAGAGTTCGACCGAGAATACCAAAACCTAGAGAGCATACGAGGAAATCTAAAAGAAATCAAAGAAAAAGAGAGAGACGGCTTCTGAATTGACGATCATACAACTTTATTCTCCTTTTATGTGATAGCCCAATAGGGCAATATCCATTTTTATTTCTTTACTAGGGAATGTTGATCAGATCAACACTACTAGATCAGATCGGTTTGATCACCCGATTACATTTTAATTTGGTTTTTGCTAGATCAATTATCAAAGCCACCTGATTGATCATGGGAGTAATCAATTCTGCAATCAATTAGCAATCAATTAGGGATCAAATGGGGGGTATTTTTCAAAGTTTTTAAAACTTTAATCCTTTTACACTTATTTTAATTTTTGGTCAGATTTTCGAGTAGTGATCTTAGATCATGTATATGATCTAATTGACGGACATCTATCACTCAATAGAAATGATCGGATGGGTGAAATGATTGACGCCCGCTGATAAAATCAGGATGATCAACGGTGATCTAGGGAAGGATCACGATCTCTCCGACAATGGTCCCGTCGCTGTTCCCAAATTTTCTCAATTGAAAGCCGTCATGTCGCCATCTCGATTTCAGGCGTCCATTGTAATGAACAATCATGGTAGTATCCGTTACCATCACGATTTTTTATTCGGCTCCTCGAGAAAAAAGATCACTTAAAAAAGTAAAAACCCTTTCTCTCTCCTCTGTGCGATACTTTCTCCTTCTCGCGCGCGAAGTCCCTCGCTCTGTGTGCAGGGGGAGAGAGGAAGTTGGCGCCGACGAAGGTGACAGCGGACTGGCGAGCAGCAATGGCGACTGAAGCAACTGCCTCGATCTGCTCACAGTTGTCCTCCATCTCCATCGCTCCTGTGCCCGAGGAAAACGCCGCCGCGGTAAAAGAGATCTCGAAGAAGAAGCACGAGGAATATCAGAAAGATATCGCCGCCGGCGACAAGAAGTCGTGGAAAAACCCTAAAATTGAGATCGTCTCTCCTCTCGAAGTCGCGGAAGAACCCTACTTCGAGGAACCTATATCTTCGTGGCCTCTTCCTTCCTCCGACGGCATTAACAAGAAGAAGCAGACGCATCGGCAGGTTTATTATTATTTTTATTTATTTGCTTTGCTTTCGGTCTCCTTTTTAGGGTTTCCTTTCTCGGACATTTTTTTGTTGAATTTACCTTTAGGATGAAGTAAAGTACAATGTCGGTGTTGGGGATAAAGAGCGCGATCAAATTGAGAAATCTGGGAGTATTTCCAGGACGCCTCATCCACCTCTTCTTCCTGCGCCTCGGCAGCAGAGAGAAAGGCCTCTAGGGAGGAACCCTAGGCGAGGGAAAGTTCAGAACCACAACCATTTTGGTACCCATTTCTCTAACGTTGATTTTAGCGGCAATCAGCAACATCAGCGGCCTCGCCCTCCCTCGAAACCTCAGTTCCCCTTCCATCAGCAACCAAATCACGCAGTCAATAATGGGTTTTATTATCCGATGGAGCATCATATGCCTAATTTCCCCAATTTTTCTCCTGATTGGGGCTTCAATTCCGTCCCAAATCCGCCGTGGAACCCCAATGCTCCCCCATCCGCTTCTTTTTTCGTCAATCCGGCTCCATCCCACGAGACTATGCTTCTTTACGGCTATCTTCCGGGGCCTCCATACCTTGGTAAAATCATTTCGATAGAATTATCTCCTTCTCTTTCTATTACTTCTTTGGTTTATCATGATCATGATTTCTACTTTTTGCAGATGGATTTCCTTATCCTGCTCATCCATTTTCTCCAATTGTTCCACCGCCTCTGGCTTGGAATCAACAAGGATTCCTGAACTCTCTTCCTCCGCCAGGAAAAGCATCGTTTCAAGAGCCTCTAGAAAGTTATTCCCAACAAGATATGGACATCAATGTGAAATTGCAGAGTCAGATTGAGTACTACTTTAGGTGGGTCACTGCTCAAAACCAAAGTTGTTTTAATCTCTTCTTGGGTTTATGGAATCATAGTTTCTGCATATAGCGATGAGAACTTGATGAAAGATGGGTACCTGAAGAAATGCATGGATGATCAAGGTTGGATTAGCGTTCATACAATTGCCATGTTTCCAAGGGTGAGTTCATTTATCTAATTTTTCCTAATATTTTGATTTATCAATAAGATTATCATGTTTGCTAAATAAAGTGTGGCTAGGGATTAGGCTGAAGTCACGGTTACTTTGGGATTATTTGAATTTTTGAACTGTGGTCATTAGAATGTGAAATGAATGTGGTTATGTAAATCTAATTTATTAGAGGTAAGGAAGTCTCACATTATTTGTTTATTGTGGTTGTAATCGGTTACAATTTGGCATCTTCCAGACTGATGAAACTGAAACTTTTGTTTACATCATCATCAGTATCATTATTATCTCTCATCATCATCATCTCCATCCTCTTTCTCCGTCGTATCATCATTTTCATGATCTCTCTCTCATACACACAATTGTCATCACTATCATTTCTCTCCATCATCATCATCATCATCTTTCTCTCTCGCATCTTCATCATCATCGTCATCTTTTTTTCTCTTGTACATCATCATCATCATCTTTCTCTCGCATCATCATCATCATGATGGTCATTTTGTCCCTCACATCATCATCTTTTCTCTCTCTTTCATCAACATCTCTTTCTCATGATCATCATCGTCTTTTTCTCTCACATGGTCATCATCATTTTCTATCTCACATCATCATCTCCATCATTTCTCTCCTCTCTCAGTCATCATCATCTCCATCATTTCTCTCCTGTCTTACTCATCATCATCATCATCTCTCTCCTGCACTATTGCCATCACCAGCTCCATCACGATCTTTCACTCTCTCCCCACTTTCTCTCCTGAATCATCGTCATTATCATCTTCTCTCTCTCTCTCTCTCTACCTCCCTCACAATCATCATTACCATCGTCATATCTCTTTCCTCATGAGCTTTATGTTGACGTTTTATACTTGCAGGTTCAGGTTTTGACGAGTGACGTGAATCTCATAATGGCCGCCCTGCAGAACTCACCCTCTGTAGAAATCTCCGTGAGCTCTTACCTTCCGGTGGATTGACTTCCGATTTGACCAAATTTCTGGCTATAAAGAACTGACCTGACTGGTTCAACTTCAGGGAAGCATGATGAGGAGAAGAGGCGAGTGGAGCAAGTGGATTCTTCAGCGCGGGCCCACTGCAGTCAACGATCAATAGTAGCCGTAGTTGGACTCCTGAGGTCAACTGCCCTCTCCTTAGAACCCCAGTTGACCCTAGCTCCAATTGTAAATAGATCTTCAGACGCCGGCAGCCGAAAATGGGCCAAGTGATCTTGTCGACTTCTTATTAAATCCGGGCCCGTTAATGAGCTCTCAATTCTGGACTCTTATCGGGCCTGAACGCCACCGTCAATTTGTCTACTCGGCGGTATGATGACCGCGCGGTCCATTGCCTCGCGGTACCAACACAAGCTCGTTTATACCAGCGCTGATCTTCGAACGGCAAGCCCTCTTCCGAAGAAGGCAAACGCTGTCAGTACCTCAATACCTCTCTCTCTCTCTACTCTCTCTCTCGCGCTCTGTCTGTCCTCTCTGAAATTTTTCCACGATGGCGCCAGCAGCGTCGTCCGCCGTGGGAGCAGGAGGTAAGCGCGGAAATTTTTGCGGGTGCATTTCTCTCTCTCCTAGGGTTTTACAGCACCAACATCCGAACGTTCTGTAATCACTTGGGTAACCAATACCTCAGATTCCAGCCAGAAGTGGAAAAAGCGCAAGGGAGAGCACAATCTGGCAAGCAACACCAAGAAACCGAAGCGGGAAGACGAAGAAGAAGACGAGGCAGAGGAAGAAACCCACGTGGAAGACGACGAGGACAAGAATCTGGTGACCCATATGAACCCAGAAGTAGTCGTGGATCTCCGCGAGAGCGAAGTTACTCCTGGGTCAGCACGGCGCATCTCTGATTTCCCTTCGGTCGTCCGGCACTCCATCAACCGTCCGCATCCCATGGTGCTCGCCATCGTGGCCGTCGAAAGATTCGCTGCTTCGGGACTTCCCATCCAGATCGAGAACATTTCCCATGGTCAGCTGCAAGTTCTTTCCGCCGTACTTCCCGATCATTCTTATCTTGCGCCGGGGGAGCACGATAAGCCGCCAGCATACGTGTGCACTCCGCCGGCTCTAATGGAAGGGAAGGGGACGATGAAGCAGTTTGGGAGCGAGGTTCTCGTTGTGCCTGTGCACTCTGGTGAGCCAATTGTCTATGCTGTTTTGGGTTTCCGTTTACTGATCTTTTGCGGTCTTTGTTTCTAGACTGGTTCAATCCGATGGCGGTTCACCGGTTAGAGCGGCAGGCAGTGCCGCATTTCTTCTCCGGGAAGTCCAACGATCATACTCCGGAAAGATACATGATTCTCCGGAACAAGATAGTTTCCAAATACTTGGAAAACACAGCAAGGAAGCTGTCCGTGGCTGATTGTCAGGCTCTTTTGCATGGCAGTGGAATCGATATGAATGATCTGCATCGTGTTGTTAGGTTCCTCGATCACTGGGGAATCGTTAATTACCTGGCTGTGGTGGATCGGCAGGAGTTCAAAGCTCGCTCTTTTGATGCTGTTCTAAAGGAGGAGAATGATGGGGAGCTAAATGTTGATGCAGCATCGTTGAAGTCTGTTGATGCGTTGGTGCAGTTTGATCGGCCGAGGAGCAGTTACAGGGCGGAAGCTCTTACTGTCATCTCTTCTTCGTCTGCTCTTGAGGGTTCTGGTGGTGAAATTCATGATTTAGACCGGCTGATAAGGGAGAGGCTCTCGGAGCATCTTTGCGCCTATTGCTCTTGTCCGCTTACAGAGACAAATTATCAGTCTTTGAAAGATGTAATCTCGTTCTCAATCTGGATTTTGATCTTCTCTCTATGAATTCTAGACTGATTCCTATGTTGTTATCTTTGATCTCCCTGGCAGATTGATGTGTCCCTTTGCTCAGATTGCTACCATGATGGAAGATTCATTGTTGGACATTCGAGTGTGAACTTCTCACGGTGTGAATCCTTGATGGATTCTTGCGAAGCCAACGGGGATCATTGGTCTGACCAGGAGACCCTTCTACTGCTGGAAGCACTCGAAGTTTTCAATGATAACTGGAACGAGATTGCTGACCACGTTGGCACAAAGTCAAAGGCCCAGTGTATGCTCCATTTCCTGCGCCTTCCTGTGGAGGACGATCTGCTTGAGAACATCCAGGTTCCTGCCTCTAAATCATTGGACTCGGGAGAAGGCAGAGATAACGAGACCAGCTATCTTGATGCAAATGGTAATGTTTCTTATAATTCTTGTTGCTGGTGATATTTCTGGGCACGTTTAGAATTTCTAGCCTGTTTCAGGGTCTTCTCTGGGAGATGAAGATGCCGGTGCCCGACTGCCATTTGCCAATTCTGGGAATCCTCTTATGTCTCTGGTGAGTTGTCGAGGTCCCCCTTGTTTTTTATTGATCATCAGAAATTTCCCAGAAATAGGATTTGTTGAAACGGATCTGGTATATTGTGGAATCTAGGGAACTTCAATTTCTGGAGATGATATAACCGATCAGTAACATAAATTTCATCAATTTTTCTGCAATTTAGTCATCAACAAATTAACCATACTTGGAAGCTCACGATTGGTTGAGGCTATCCAGGTTGCCTTTCTGGCCGCTGCTATGGGACCAAGAGTGAGCGCAGCTTGCGCCAGTGCTGCTTTGTCTGCGCTATCCAAAGAGGAACCCAGAGCTGACCGGTGAGTTCATCGTCTCTGACTCCTGTAATGCTTGATTAGCCATGCTGACGGAGCATTCTTCGACCTAATCACAGATTCCATTCAGAGGACACCAACTCACTGCTGCATAGAGGTTTGAGCGATGACAAATTTTTTATATTCATAATGAGTACCATTCCTGGGTATTGATTTTCATTGATCGGTTCCAGAGGAGGCTATGGAAGGTACGGAGAATGTGGCTTCTTCTTCTCTACCTCTGGACAAGGTAAAGGCTGCTGCCGCGTCCGGACTATCCGCTGCTGCTACAAAGGCGAAGCTATTCGCGGATCAAGAAGAGAGAGAAATTCAAAGAATAGTCTACGGGATTGTTCATCACCAGGTCAGAGTTGCTGCATCGATTTCCCCTAGGGAATCTCCTATTCACTGATTTGATCTCCGCAGTTGAAGAGACTCGAGTTGAAACTGAAGCAATTTGCCGACGTGGAAGCTCTTCTGATGAAAGAGTGCGACCAGGCTGAGAGAACACGGCAACGGCTTGCAGTGGAGCGTGCGAGACTGTCGTCGTCGAGGTTCACTTCGGATTCAGCCAACGACCAGAGAAATCGTCCGGGAGCACTGGCATCTCCAGCGATCGGTCAGACTGGCGGTGCTGCTGCCTTTTACGGGGGGACTCCTGCGAATCTTCCGCAGATCTCTGCCTTCTTGGCGCGCCAGCAGCAGGCCTTCCCCATGGGTCCTCGGTTGCCGCTCTCTGCAATCCACTCCTCGTCCTCGTCATCCTCTCCGGCGATGAATGCCATGGCTGGGGCTCCACCATCCAACCATTTTCCTCATCTGAGACCGTTGCCAGGGAGGAATAACCCCCCGAACATAGGCTGAGGTAGAAGAAACTCCCAAACCTGACATGCCACGTAATACTGCGCGATCGTTCTTGATAATCGTCTATATGAAATTACCGCGCTTTTCCGACCATTTCTGACTCAACTTCATGCCATTTCTCCGACAGATCGTGCTTCACTACCATGTCGAAGACTCGAACGAGATTTTTGCAGTGTGACCGTCAAGGACTTGATCCTGCTTTTGAATCCCGCTCTAGTCCCAAAAACTTTCACACATTACCGCTCCCTCGATTTAAGCAACTAAATTCATCCTCAAATCAAATCTAATTAACAGTCGTAATAGAAAACTTCAAATGAGGGCAAGAATGTGGACGCTCAAAGAAAGAGGGGAACAGATGATAATTTCTCATTTCAAATCCTCTTAACGAAAAAAGAAATTGAAAAGTACTAGAAATTATAGATAGTAAGTTCCGGCCTCCCTAATCCGGCAAACCGAAATTTGAATTCTTGTTGGTCATGCAGGCAGCTAGGGAGTGGATCTATGAAAACTTGAGAGTGATGAAGCGCAGAGGATTAAGTAAGAGGATTAAGAAGGGAGTAAGGTTATTCTGATCACCCAATTCCACGACGAAAAAGAAAAAAAAAAATCTTTCAAAGTGCTGCACCTTTCAATGAAGAAGCTTGGCAAGAACAGGCCGCCGAGGATCATCCAAGTGTTCTTCAGCTTTGTAAAGTTTTGATGCTTAGATTGTCGGCCTTGGCGATTTCTGCACATTGAAAGTACTTCATGAAAGAGAGTGGAACAGAGGAATCCAGACAGTGGAGAGAACATACTCGGAGAAAAGGAAATCGTTAAATCGATCGAAAACAGCGAATCATAAAATCAAAAAAACAACGGCCTGACGCGGTTTGATGGTTGGACAGACGTTGGAGTTCGCTGATTGTCGGACGAGCCGTTGGATTCGTATCTGACGTGGCTGGTTGCTACTTCAATAGGGCGTTATATCTTTGACTTTTGAACCGACCGTTGGCGACCCGGTTCAGGGCCGTTAACGGTCGTGAGAGTAATCAAGAAGTTCCGGAACGGCGTCACCGGCGGCGTCCTCTTCGCCGGCAGTCGGCGCAACCAATCACCCAACATTTTTCAGCATAGGTAACTTGGGGGCTGACTAGCATAAATACGGCAGGTTGACCAGCCTCCTGGGAGGAAATCGGATCTATGGCGATGTCGTTCGAGCAGGCCCTCACCACCAGCGACGTAAACGGCGAACTTACTCTTTTCAAGCCTTGCGCGGACGCCTTATTCCCCATAGTCGGGGAGACTAAAATCTTCCGCGATCGGCGGGGTAGAACTTTCGAGCTGAGACACGCCTTCTACGGCAATCCTGGGCGGCATCGGTTGTCTAAGGACTGGCGCAAGTTCGTCCGCGAAACGAGGGCAGCCGAAGGTGACACGGTGATTCTGACAAAGGACGCCGCCGGGCGGTTGTTTATTGATCTTCGACGAACATCTCCGGAACTAGAGAGACACCAGGGTGTAGTTCAGCCTGTGGCGCGACGGAGGCCTCGCGGAGCACCTCCAGTTCCTCCGGTTGAAGTTTTCTCTTCTCTTTCCGGGATTATCGATTGCTTTTCTTTTCTTTTATTTTTTCGTTATTTGCTTGTGTTCTTCCTATCTGATAGATACGTCTGTTCTTGTTTGGAAAAAAACATCGTGGTCTGGTTATCTTTTCCGCCTTCGATTCTCCTAAACAAGATTTGACGTGAAAAAAAAAGTTTCAATTCATCGTCCTAAGGCATTCATTCATAGGGGAGACTTCCGGACGCGGCGCAACTCTCTGGCTACTTCGAGGGGGAATCCTCCAGTGTCCGCGGCCCAAAAAAGAAACTGAAGATCGGAGGAGAAATTCCTTCTGGCGGGACGGAAAGGGATGTGACGAACGAGGAATGGATGGCGCGGAGTAGGACGCTCAAGATGAGGACTCTGGGGAATCCACGGAGAGAGAGAAGCGGCAGCCCATATGCTCCGTCGGGCATACGAGTAGCTTGGTGTGATCGGACGCTCAAGATGAGGATCCTGGGGAGTCCGAAGATCGACGACGCAAGCAGCAGATCGTATGCCGCTTCTCCGTCTGGCATGCAAGTAGCTTGGCGTGATCGGACGCTCAAGATGAGGATCCTGGGGAGTCCGAAGATCGACGACGCAAGTAGCAGATCGTATGCCGTTTCTCCGTCTCGCATGCAAGTAGCTCGGCGTGATCGGACGCTTAAGATGAGGATCCTGGGGAGTCCGAAGATTGACGACGGGGACAGCAGTTCCAATGCGGTTTCTCCGTCTGTCATGCAGGCAGCTAGACATCTTCAGACTTTTCGGTCTTCCCGGCTGTTTGGGAAAACCATCACGATCGAGGAAGACGGAGTGGACGCCGTTGAACAACCTCGAGGTTTCTCTCTCTCCCCTTGAACATCTCTCATTCGCCCTCCCTCCATCTCTCACTCTTTCTTTCTAACTAATCGAAGAAACATGCTGATGCGGGCAACTCTGTCTGCTATTTACGAACCTATAGTTTTCCTTTTTTGCAAGTCCTTTTTCATGAATTATCTTCACGAAGTCGGGCCTTAGTTTGTTTAGAGATAAGGAAAATCCTTTTTTTCTTTCTGAACTAGCTTTTATAAAATCACTTGTATTCCATCTCCTTTTCCCGTCATCCTTCATTAAGAAGGATTTGTTTGCCGACGGCTTCCCTGTTTATACGAACACCTTTTTCTTGAAAATTTCCTTGATTTTGAAGGACGAATGCAATAGAATGACAGATTAGTTTCCACTGATTGCTTGCTCATGACTGCCAACATATTATCTTGTTTGCTAGTTGGAGTTATCATAGCCTCGGGTGTTGATTATTAGGGTTCTATCTACCTCACTGTCAGAGTTTAAGCTGACAAAAAAGTATATCTATCTAAATGTATTCTTGATAATTGAATTAGGGATTGGAGGCTGACGAAACGATTTAGTGCGGTCGTTGAAACACACGATTGTTGGTCAAACAAAATTTATAATTCTAAACTCATGATTATTTAAAAATCAGAAATCAAGTACATCGATGAGATCGGGTCAAACTACACAGAACATGGTTGGCTTTTCTCAACAGAGTTGACTTGGTCAAACTTAAGTCTAATTAGGGTTTTTAAGAAATGAAAATGATATATTATCAATGAAAGTAGTACTAATATTTGAGAGACGATATTTTAAGGATTTTAAAACATATTTAGAGAAGAAAAGTCAAAAGTCAAGGTCAAAGTATTGACTTTGACTAGACTTTGACTTTATGTAAAATCAGAGAAGAAAAAGGTGAGAAAATATTATGAAAATTATATTTTCAGAAACTAGAGAGAAAGAAGAGAATTTTGATTTAAAGATTATGATTTTTAGAGAAGGATTAGATTTACTATGATTTATTGAAAATCAATAAACATAAAATTCTTGAAATAAAGTTCTTGGTCAAAATCGTTAAATTGACTTATCAAATGATATCCAAATCTAGAAAATCATCTATGAATAGAAAGCTCACGATCAAAGGATTCCAAAGAAATAAAAATTATCAAATTTCATCTTCTATATTAGGAGTAATAGCCCTCAAAATTCAATGCTCAAATTTATATTAATTTTAAACAACAGTTGGTCAAACAACAAATTGAGGGGTCAAACCTTGATGAAAATTTACGAATCAAATATCCACAGAATTGAACAAGGAATCCAATGAAAACAAATCCAACAAATTGGACTTAAGATCAGGGAACAATCCGTGTTCGGAAATCAGAAAAAATCCACGATAAAATTTGGCGAAATGACAAAATTTCTGATTCTAAAACTATAATTACCTATCTAAATCTAATCTAAACAATCTACATTACAAGGATTACGAAGGAATCACACTACTAAGCCCAAATGACGTGAAGATTGAGCCTCAAATTGCTTTGATTGCTGAGAATTTCTCCGATTCCTTCTTCGTCGTGATTTCCGCATTCAAGGGGCGATTTCCAAACATTTTCTCGCAATAATTAGTGATTAACTTGCCTCAATCCATGCACGATTGAGTCTAGAACGCAAGAGAATCACAAAAGAACTTAAGATCTTCCTCCAAAAATGCTTAATTTCTTCACGTTTAATCAAAAGTTAAAGTTTAAGAAGAGAGAACATTGATTTATAGAAGAATTCATCGCAAAATATCCGAGATGTCCATTTTTGCTAAAGAGTGCTTAAATGGCCACGATACATCCACGTCGCGCGTGATAAGTGGACCATGATCTCACAACGCGGGCCCACTTCCTCCCTCATTTTTGCCACCTCATCTTCATCAGAGCATCGTCAAGCAGCCACGTGTCGCGCTATCATTCGATGAGTGTGAGATTAAGTCACGACAGTTAGATTTCACTAATGAGATCGACGGTCATGAATTTATCACGAGGTTTTGATTGGGATCTGGTGGTGGACCCAAATCCACCAGATCAATGCGCGTTGTTTCACATGTGTGATCGGATGGTCTATGATCTGCCACGTCGCCTGCAAAAAGAAAGAGCCAAATTAGTCTCACACGGAAGAAGAGAAGGAGAATTTCGCCAATAAAAGGAGAGAGATCCTGATGTCTTTGGGTTGCCCATTGGGCCTTAGTACGCCCCCTATCACTCTCATGGGCCCACTATACCCGTGGGCCCAATATACATAGCCCGATTTCTTTGCACCACGTAGGCACCCACGTGGGCCCCCATGGGTCCGTGTTGGCCCAAGCGGTGCCGTTTGATAACATGCTAATTAGACATGATAATAAATGATTATTAATGCATATTAAGACATAAAAGGTTTCATTCCTATGCATATTATCATATTTATGAGTATTTATCCATCATTCTATGAAAAAGTCATTATAATCTCAAAATCAATTAATTTAGGGTTAATTATGATGAATTAAAGATAAATAATTTTTAACCCATCTTTACTTGAGATTATAAGTAGTTTTTAAAGTTAAATAATGAGAGAAATCATTTTTATAAGCATTCATTTAATTTTCTAAAATTTAAATCTTAAATAAATGAATGTATTTTTGAAATAGAAATTAAATCTCGTTATTTATTAAATTTGAGTTTTTAGAATGATAGGAAATTAAATTTCTGATCAAATGAAAAAAATTTGGATTAATTTGGAGTTATATTTTGAAAGTTATGAATTTTCTAATTTTTAGGGATTTTTCTAGATTTTTTCTGAAATTTTCTAAATTTTTAATGAATTTCTAAGAATTTTACGGAATTAAAAATCAAATTTCTAATTAAAAATCGATTCTTCCAAATTTTATTAACGCGCAGGTGACATGACATGATCTGGACCGACCGACGGTCGAGGCGTGCGGTGACGTGGTAGTGTGAGGAGCGTCCGATCGCATGAAGATTTAAAGCCATTGATCTATACTTAATGGAGGGGGTACGTGGAGCATCACTATTTGTCGGCGAATAGTTTTCTAAAATTATTTAATCTCAGCTGTTGATCAAAGGAGTTATAACAGCTGAGATTAAAACCAACGAAAACACATTAGAAACGTCCGATCGTGATCCGACGGTGACGGTTTGATGCGTTTTTATAACGCGTGCGACGTGGCTTCATCTCGAGCGTCGATCGGTGATCCAACGACTGCGACTTAACGGTAACGATTCGCATCCGATGCGTTTCATCATAGCCGTTGATCACGAATTAAAGCCGGATCGGACGGTTACGCCCAAATTGCCCTATAAATTGAGATGTTCTTTGAGATTGTAAAGCATTTGAGAGCAATTCAACTTAATCGAACTGTTTAGACACCAAATCTCTTGAATCTCTTGATCCCAATTGCTTCTAAACTCATTTCTGTGTCCACCGAGTGCTTAAGATCAAGATTTCGACGATCGACGAGGAAGAAATCGATGCTTGAACTCCAAGAATCGCGATATCTGAATTTTGATAAATATCCTTGATTCTGGTGATTAATTGGATAATTCGATCACAATTGTGGGTTAGGGATCGTGTTTCATCCTAATCTATCTTTGTTTAGTATTTAATTTCAATTTAGAATCATAATTTAAGAGAATTTTGTTTTAATTTTTAGTTTTTCGTTCTTTAATATTTTCAAAAAAATCGTCTCTATTCAATCTTCAATTTCTTCGCGAAATCAAACTCAAATTATTGATTTTTTGATTCCGTGGATTTGTCTTCAAGTCCTCTTTCATAAAATATCATTTTCCCCAATTTCTATCACTGATACATCATCTGATTTGATCAAATTCAAAGAGATCCTTCAAAATTTCCCTAATTCACTATGGATTCGACCCTTATTTACCATGTACCTCTCAATTCAAATTAATTTAGATTAAATTGGTAACTTTGGACTTTTTTTTACACTTGACCGTGTGATTTCAATGACTTCGCAGTCTCATCTAGTCAAATGACGCCGTTGCCAGGGGAAATAAGGCAAAATTTTGATCAATTTAGTCAATTTTGACTTGGTCAATGCAGATTTTTCTTTTAATTTCTTGAAATTCATGCAAATCGATCGTACACCGAGTGATTTGAAGCAAAAATTCATCTTCGAGATCCTATCGATCTTTGTTGGATCTTCAATTCTCTCTTTCACTCTCTCTCTCACACACAAACACAATAATCATTGTTATCCTTCATTTTTTTAAGCTTCAAAAGGCTAGATGATCATCGAATGGTTGTAAATCACTTCTGGTGTGTTGCATGCTCGCATTCAAGTCTCCCAATGCAAAAAACTATCGTAGTGATACTACTACGGTTGCATTTCCTTTGATTTGCCCCCAAAATGTTGACTAAATTCATGCTTGTTTATTGCTCAGAGAATGTATTCCTTTAGATAAACAATCATCTCGGTTATCTCTCAGGGCTGAAAAAATGCCAAAAATTTGGACTAAGGATTAGTGCAATTTCTCCCAAAGGCTGGAGTTTGAGATCAAAGAATGCATTCTATACGCAGAGGTGTGAGGGTTATAGCTTACCAAATATCTTATAATTGTTGGTGATGGTTCGGTTCGGAGAGCCAAATTTTGATTATGTTTTATAGAACCCTATGAGAAGCAATTGTTTAGATAGATAGAAGAAAGATAAATTTGGTAAAAGAAAGGGCAAGAAGCCTATTAGAAAATAGTCTAGAGTTTTAAAATTCACCTACCTAAAATTTGAGGTTCGAAATCGAGCGATCTTTGATTTTCCCTCTGAAATCAGTTCGGGAATCCTTCCGGTCCATGTCCTTGCGGGTAATGGGCCGTGAGTCATCAAGGGGAGCTCGATGATAACATGCATTTATAACTTGAATTCTTACCCTAATTAACTCATATTCATGCTTATTTTATGTGAATATGATGCATGTTATCAAACTTTTTAGGAATTTTCTCCATTGGCATGTCATTTCACTAAAGTTGATATTTATGCATAAATTAGGGATAATTTCATGCTTAATAGATGATTAATCTTTTGTTTAAAGTAATAGAAGTTAATCTCTGTTATGGGATGCGTTTTGACTTTAGTAAATGTTTGGAAGGATGATTTTAGGATGAATTTATGATTTGGAATGTTTAAGGAGAAATGATTTATGTAAATTATAAGTCATCTTGATTTCTTCTTTCTAAATATATTTTAAATGTCATAATATTAAAAAGGAAGAAATTTGTGATCCAATGGAGAACATTTGAGATTAAAAGGAGTTGTATTTTGAGAAATATGAATTTCTGAAGTTTTACGTATTTTTTTTGATTTTTAATGGATTTATAAATTGAATTTCTAATTAAAAAAATTCGCAAAAAGGGGTTTACGTACCTGCAGGCGCTGACGTGGCGACCGGGCCCAGGCGGCGGCGGACGTGGCGCGCGGCACCGCCTCGGGGTGCGACGCGGCACTGAGGCCACGTGGCAGAGCCCGGGTGGCCCGCATGGGGCGCAGGAGGCACGTGGTGGCGCAGCCACGTGACAGGAGGCCACGCGATCACGCGGTCCACGTGGGCTCCTGTGTGGGGCGCCACGTGGCAGGCTGGTAAGTGGAGGGCCCACAGGAATAGTGGGCCCTGGTTAGTATTTAGGGTACTAATTAGTTGTGGTACTAATTAGTGGTAAACAATATGAATAATTGTTACGTCGTGTGAGTCTTTAAGCTTACGCAACACATTTATAAACCTCACGAGCCTAGGGCAAGCAAGGGTCGATCCACAGAGAGCAGGTAATTAGCTAGTGAATTTCCAATTCGAGACGAGAATTTTCTAGAATATTTAGAGAGTGTTTGAAATTTTTTAGAAGACTAGAGCTTGAGACTGCTAAGGAGAGTAAAGAAATATATATGCTAGAAATTTACTTAATAATTAAAACTGCCTCAATGAAAGCAAGATAAATGTCCACGTGACCTATGAGATAGATTAGGAACACATAAAACAAAGGAGAAAATAGTGAGGAGAGAGGATTTCGGAGTACCCGAAAGTAAAGAGAGTAATCACCGTGGACGACAGTTATCACCGAAAAAGAGTTACTGAGGAGAGAGGAATAGAATTAAGAAAGGGATGATTAGATGAGCATGGAGAGGGTGCTGTTACGAACAGACGGCACAAAGAGAGTCCTCCCGTGACTGGACGTGACTGGTATGACTGAAGAGGGAGAGAGGCTGAAGGAAATAAAATAAAGCAGTGACGTGGGGATGAAAATCGCTGGGGTGAATGAAATCGGTTCGATGGAAGAACAGCACGTGAAGGTGAGCGTCAGCGGCGGAAACGTGCAAAGAAAGGGTGAGACACAACTACCTTGAGGGGCGGTTCGACCGGTGAGACGGATGACTTTGGGGAAAAAAATTTACTTTCCTCAAAACCGATTTCAGCAATCGGTCTTGGGCAAGGGGTCGGCTAGAGAAACTATGAAGCGGTAGAGAGAGGATAACTCGATGAAATGCTGAGGAGAGAGTTGGAAGTAAGGTTTATGACGAAATCGGTTTTTCTTCAAAACCGATTTCGGAAGTTGATTTGTGGCAGGAATGTACCTACCGACAGAAGAGCGGCACTGCGTGGGATGCAGAGTGAGATGCGAAGACGACGAAGAACGACTTGACCTATAAACAAAAAATTTGTTTTGACTTTCCGTGATGCAATAATGATTCTCAATCTCTGGTTTGACCTGACGCTCATCCGCAGGTGAGCAGCTGTGACTCCCGTGAGCACGAGAACAGAAATGAGAATAGAAATAGAAAAACTGTGGAAGCAAACTGTTTTGAAGAAAATTTACTCAAAACCGATCTCAAAAATCGGTTTTGAGCAAACGCTTAGCTGCAGACGGCGACAGCAGTGCGTGCGATTTTTGCTGAGGTGGGACAAGCAGTGAAGAACTCAGAAGACTAAACTAAAATAAGGGAGACGAAATGGTCTTTATCGTGATGAGAGATGTATGTTTGGGAGAGAATCAAATAGATGAAAGCGAAATTGCTGCAGACAATACAGTGATTTACGAGGAGTTGCGAAGAACAAAAAAAAAAAAAAAACAAGTACGACAGAAATAAATAAAAAAATTGAGATGGGTTAAATCGTAACGAGAAGAGTATTTTTTTCTATTTTTAAGAAACAAAACTATGGGAAAGAAGTTGCTGTCGGCGGGCAGCTATAGTGAAGCAGCAACTCCAACCTCGAGACCTCCTGAAACTTGAGTTGCAGGACGAGTATTGGAGGAAGCCGGTGGCATCAGGAGCGCTGCAAGTGGGCTATCTGCCACCCAGATAACCTGCAGAAAAAAGGGGAAAGCGAGGACGAGAAAGAGAATGAAGAGGAGCTCCTTTTGTCACACACGTCAAGGTCTTCGGGACTCTTCTTCTCTTCCTCTCCAGCAGCTCTGGGACGCTCTCCTTCCTCCCTGGCTCTTACTCGGGTAAGAGGGACACTCGATCCGGTGCACACAAGCTTCCAACGGGGTTGGACTGCATCAAGGTGACGGCTTCTTCTCCGAAACCCTAAGCCTTTAAATCGGGAAAGAGAAGAAAAAAATGGGCCATTGGATCTCCCGGCTTCAGCAATCTGGATCCTCTTCTCTTGCCCCTTTTTGGGTCTTAATGGGCCTCTCTATTCCTCTCGTGACATCTTCATGGGCTGCTCCAACATTGCTTGGACTGTCTCCCCTAGCTCCTTGGGTTCATGTCTCCACCTAAGCCTTCAAATTCTTTTAAAAATACATAAGTATGCATAGGTTTAAAGCAAGGTCTGAAATTCATAAAAAGCACCATGTCATGCTAGATTGTAGATAAAACATGCGAATAAACATAAAGGATTGCATCGAAAATTCATTACAAAAGCATGTTTAATCACTAAAATTTGTGACTCATCAGGGGCGCCACGTGGCAGGCTGGTAAGTGGAGGGCCCACAGGAATAGTGGGCCCTGGTTAGTATTTAGGGGCGGTAACGCATAAGCATAAAACCGCCCCCTAATTTATAGGCACATATCTTCTTTTTTTCTTCCGTGTGGGACTATGTTCCCACACGGTCTTACTTGTGCAGGACGCGTGGCAGCTTACCAGATGTCGGATGCGATCAGGACGGCTACGATCGCGTGGACTCGAGTCCATGCGATCATCAAATCCATCACGTGCGCAAAAGGGAGACTTAAGTGACGACGATCAGACGACTTACCTCGCGCCACGTGGCAACCCGAGAAGCTCCCGATCGTCATCAAATCAAAGGGGCTTGAGAAGATCGCGATAACCCAATTTGCATCGGACAGCCGCAATTGTTCGCAATCACGATCGGTGGATCTTCATCAAACGGACGCTATGGGAGCACCGTGTGGATCGCGATCCAATCTGCATCCGACGGCCACGATGAAGCCCCTCTTCGTTATGATATCTGGAGCATCGGATTTCAATTCGACGGTGCAGACAGATCGTGGAAGAACTCCACGATCGCGGTCCGATCGAACCGTGATCGCGGTGCGATCGAGCCGCGATCGGAGAGTTGCCGTGGGGGAATCGCCGCCAGTCGATCGGACGGCGATCGCCGGACGGTTAGGACCATGATCGTGGCGCGATCGTGGCGCGATCGTGGCGCGATCGTGGCGCGATCGTGGCCCGATCGCAGCCCGATCGTGGCTAAAATGAGGCTAATTTGAAGCCAAATCCAAGCTGATTTTTCGCGGAATTGAAGCCATGACGCCGCACCCAAGGAATCGCTCCCATGACGCCCTCAAACGACGCCCACGACCGCTTCAATTGGCCACGATCTTCGGGCCAATTTCCCTCTTTAAAAGCATGTATTTTCGTTCTTTGTTCTTAAACTTTTGATCGACTCGTGAAGAAATTAAGCGAGTTTCGAGGAAGATCTCTAGTTCATCGTGATCCCCCCGCGTTTAGACTTGATTGCGAAGCAATTGGAGCGGGATTGATCACGAATTTCTCCTTGATTTCATCGAATTTTTCCCTTGAATTTCGAACGTCCACGAGGAAGAATTCGAGCAAATTCGCTTCAATACACGAGAATTGGAGCCCCATCCTTGCGGCAATCGGGTTAGTAGTGAGATTCGATCGATTATCAGGAGGTAATTTGAGTTTTTATTAGATTTAGAAGTTTAATTTTGCAAATTAGTTCATAGTGTTCTTCATTTTCCCCAAATTTTAGTCCGAAAAGACGCTGATTTTGAAAATAGGATATCTCTCTGATTATAATTCCAAATCACTTGATTCCTCTTTTCATTAGCTTTCCGTGGATAGCAAATTCATCAAATTCCAAGTTCGTTTGACCCTCCAATTTAACGTTTGACCAAGGACTGTTCATCTTTCATCAGAAGTCAAATGTTGACTTTCGGGGTCAATTACTTTTGATTGACAAATCAGAATTTGATAATTTTGGTCTTGTTAGATTCCTCTGGTTCTTAGATTTCTATTGACATATAAATTGTAAGATTTGAATTTCATTTGGGCATTCAATTAGAAGATTTCCTCTGAGGTGTTAATTTCAGGGATTTTCTGATCATTGATTTTCAATAATTCATAATAAATCCATTTCTTATCCAAAAATTACGAAATATATATCAATAAATTCCATTTTCTCTCTAGTTTCCAAATATGTAATTTTCGTAATCTTCTGAATGTGTTTGATTCTCTGATTTTGCAGAACACCTACTGTTGGTCAAAGTCAACGCTTTGACTTTGACTTTTGACTTTTCTCTGTCAAATCCGAGATTTCAATTCTTAAAAATTCTTATTTACCTTATTTATACCATTTCCATATCTTAAATCCTATTTGCTCTTATTTATAACTCCTTTTACACCTAAGTTTGACCAAGTCAACTATGCGATTAAAGTCAACCCTGCTCTCTGTGGATCGACCCGATACTTACCCAATACTTGATTATTATATCTTGTCTTTGTGAGTTCGGTTTTATAAATTTTTTTGACCATCGTCTTTGTGTTTTAGCGACGCACGAAAATGACACGTCACTCGACAATCAACCCGAGGGGTTGGACCACTATCTCAATCCTATCAAGTTGTCTAATCACTCGTCCTAAATTAAGTCCCGATGGCGGTGGAGATAGGTGCGAGAAATATTGAAACAGATATAGAACTTCAAAGCAAAGGAGAGGGGATGTGTGCCTAACCTGCGGGGCGCGAGGCCGGTCGGTCGTGACGATGGAGATCGTTCGTACGTGGCATGGACGGGTAGCAGTAGTTAGCCTCGTGGGCGACATCGCAATCACGGTGGGGTCCTCCGTAGGACAATGATAATGACTATTTGGCAATGGGTGCGGGCAGATCGCACTAACGCGCAGGTAGGGCGTGCGGGAAAGGAGACGACCCCGAAGGACGAAGGTGGCCGGTGCGCGGGAGAATGGGGTAAGTCCACAAGTGAAAGCGGCAAGGGTGGTTGGGCGAACGGAGAGTGGTTGGCAGTATGAGAGGGAACCCACTAGTTAATGCGGGCATAGTATCTCCAACACACGGGGTCAATCCGTTGGAGCGCAGCGCAGTCAACACGGTGCACAGAGTTGGGTATGGGTGGCACCTGACGAGACTAAATCGTATGGTCGTTGAATGCACACGACTTAGTGTCAAAACAAAGTCCTAATCTTACCAATTTATGATTAATCAAAGTAATTAATTAGTATAATGGTAATTAAGGGTCGAATCCACAGAGAATTAGGGAAATTTGAGAGATATCTTTGAAATTCGGTCAAATCAGATGACGAATTGAGATTAGAAATTGGGCATTTTAGTATATTAAGAAAGATAACTCAATTTTGAATCCACGGAATAAAAAATCAGATGATTTGGATAAGAATTCGAAGAGAAATTGAAGTTTGAAGTTTAGAGAAAAATTCATTTCGAAAAACGATTCAAAACCGAAATTTAAACTAAAATTAAACTAATCTATGATGCTAAAAGTAAAATTAACACTAAATGATGAAAGATTAAGATGAAATCACACAACCTAACCCAAAGTAGCCTTCGAAATGATCCAATTAATCACCGGATGCAAGGATTTTCATTCCAAATTTTCGAAGACGAAAGTGGAGTTCAAGATGTGATTTCTTCCTTCTTGTTCGATCAAAGTTTGATTTCAAGCATTTAATTAAAGCGGAAACGAGTCAAGAACACTCTCGAACAAATGGCACGCGAATTGGTGAAGTAAACACTTCGAATTTGGAGAATAATCGCAAACGTGTTCTTCGTCGCGAAGAACGTCTTTTAAAAAAAAACAAAAATGAAGCATGGCCGTCCGATTTGATGGGCTCATCGCGATGAACGATCACGATGAGACGTCTTTTGGGCGAATCGACGCGATCGTGTCAGGAGCGTTCGATCGTGAATCAAGGGTCCAGATGCGATCTCATCGCATGAAGAAGAAGAGGCTTCGATTTTGATCGTCCGTTGGATGTTAATCCAACGCTGGTGATGTTTCGAGGAGTCCACCGTCAGCGAGCCATCTCAGCCGTTATAATTATCGCGATCGACGGCCAAGATCAACTCACTTAAGTGAGTTTTATGCCAAGTGCTCGATATGTTGATCGGGTGGACGTCGTGTCCACCGCATCCACGCTTAATTCGTCGCGATGTCGATCCGACGCACGAAAAGCTGCCACGTCGCCTGCATATATTAAATTGATGGGATTTTAGTCCCACAAGGAGAAAATAAGAGAGACATTACGTGTATATAATGTGCGCGATTTATAAGGGTTAATAATCTTGTCTTCCGATAATCGGAAGACCTATATACATTATTTATATATATATATATATATATATATATATATATATATTAAATATAAATACGCCACGTGTCACATCAGCGCCACGCAGGCACCCGTGTGCTGTCCGCGTGGCAGAGCCACGTGTACATGCGCAATAAAACCCCTCTTTTTTGCAATTTTTAATTTATTTTAAATGAAAAAAATCGAAATAAAAATCAAATAAATTCCAGAAAAATTCCTAAAAATTGTAAAATTCATAACTTTCAAAATATAACTCCAAATTAATTCAAATTTGTTTTGTTGGATTCAGAATTGAATAATCTATCATTATAAAAACTCAAATTATTAACATAATTAGAGAATTAATTTATATTAATTTTATACATTTATGTATTATATAAAATAAATTTATATAAACACATAAATGTAAATAAAAGTCTTTTCTCTTATATTTTCATCTTTAAAACATGATTATGATCATAAATATAATTAGGATTAAAGATTATAATATTTAATTATGCATAATAACCCATAATTTGATATATTTTAAGATCATAACATGAATTTACACAAAATGATAGAAATATGCTTAGAAGATGATAACATGCATATATTTGTAATGATTAATGCATTAATTTGCATTAATAACTGTGTAATTACATGCATAATTAGCATGTTATCAGCACCGGGAGGTTGTCTGCAGCCTGGTTGTGAGCGGCTGCAATGATCAGGCGTTGGGAGTTGTCAAGGCGACGGTAGAAGACACGGATGCGGAATTCGCGGATGCAGAAAATGTGTGGAGGGGGGGGGGGGAACTGGGGCAGAGCTTGGGATGAAGAGATTTGTGGATCGCGGAAGGAGGATTTCAGGGGTTCGGGTAGAGGAGCGGTATACCGGACTGAGGGGGGGGGGGAATTTCCAAAGCGGGTGAAGAGCGGAACAGAGGCTCTATGGTGGCGTAGGACCCCTGTTGCCACCAAGACACGATACCACCGCGCCGGAGGAGCCCTTTTGCGTGCGCGGATCTATCCGCTTATCTTTATTTCTTTATTATGAACTTTAGATCCGCACGTGCTTAAGCGGGTCCTCGTTTATTTCTTCTCTCCCTTTTAGGCTTCCGGGTGGGTTCTTCCCTTTTTGGGATCCCATTTGTGAAACCCATCCTTCTTTGTGAACCTTATTTCTTTCTAAGAGCATGTTAGGTGTGGGTTGTGGGCCTCAAGTGGGACCTTTCCCCTCTCGGCCCATTATGGGCTCTATAAGAGGGGAAGGGACCCCCCCCCACAAACTCTAGCCGTCATTTGAAGAAAGAAAGGAGTGTTGTCCCTCTCAAGTGGCTGCTCAAGGAAGGCCGGGGAAAGAGTCCAACCGCCGTTGCCGCCTCCGCACGCCTTCGTGCCGCCACCGCCGCCGCAAGCCTTCGTGCCGCCGCCGCCGCTGCCGTGAAGACCGCCACCACTCCTTGCCCCGGCCACGGTTCTTCTCCGCCATCATCGCGACACCGCTGTCCTCAAGCCACCGCCGCCTCAAGCCGCCCGTCACCATCGCCTCCGGACCGCCGCGCCGTCATCCCCTCCACCTCCACCTTCTCCGGTCATCTTCCTATCCGCGCTCACCTCCCACTCCCCTCCACGAACCCCCAACTGCAGTTCCTCCTCCACCGTCCTCCTCCGTCCGCTGCCGATTCCCCAGTTTCCCCCACCCCTTCTACTCCCTACACAACGTAGCATTCTGACGAACGCCCCCTTCCCTACCCCTCTTCGCGGTGACGCAGACCCGTGCCATCATTCTGTGCAGAAATTCAGACCCACGTTGACGGGAATTTCCGTCGTCCGTCTTCCCCAGCCGACCGGAATTCCCCAATGACGCCCAACGCCGTTTCCTATCCGTCCGTTCGTCCAGCTCTTCATCACCCTTCACCCCATTCCCGAAAACCCCCGAAACTTCCGCTCACGATCCATTCCCTGAAATCGGCCTACCGAAGAGTTCCGTTCTTCAGCCTCCAGTTGATCCATCAAAATTCTCCCCCCTCCTTCCTCCCCTAACATCAATCGCGCCTCTCTCGACCGCGGAATCCCTCCCTGTCCTGAGATCTCCTCCCGCACATCCTAGCCAAATTCCCAATCCACTCTTGTACTTGCCAGTTCTCTCCCCTCTTTCACGCAAGCCCAGCTCTGACCATTTCCGCATCACCCTCTGCCAAAACCCCTCCTTTGCCCGACCGAATTCTTGGCCGAACTGAATTCGTCCCATTGCCCAGGCCACATCATTCCGTCGCACTGCCCCTCCACCGACATCACCCTCTCGCGATTCCCCATCGCGAATTCACAGCTCGCAACTTCACCCCTCTCTCTCACTCTATCGCGAAACCATTCCGCCTCCCTCGCCCAGCCGTCGTCAAATCCGGCGATACCTTCCCCCATCCACGAATTCCACCTGAATTCCCCGCTCGTTTCCTCTCCAACCTCCGAACCTTACCCTCCCTCCGCGGGACTCAACCTCCCCGTAGAATCTAATCCACGAACCTGCGCTTTGCCAATTTCAATTCCGCACGCCTTCAACCTTTCCGCGGAAGTCAACTCCCGCTGAACTCGAAATCGCCGCGGGACAGTACCGAGTTAGAAATCGGCCTCGCCTCTTCACCCAACAAATTCCATCTTCTGCCGACTTCTCAGCACTCGACAGAAAAAAATGGAGCAGAAAAATAGGAGATTCTTTTTCATCCTCTAGAGAGTTATTGAGTTATTGAGTGGTTTAGTGTTTTTTAGTGGAATTTCTCTCTTCTCATTCTTCTTCTTCTTTTGAGTGGTTGAGTGCAATTGTGAGTGTGCTCATCATCTTGAGAGGCTGCTTCTTGAGGTGATCAGCAACCAACAAGTGTTATCAGAGCATTTTTTATCCTAGGCTTGTGAGAATGTCCAAGAGGGGAAGGACTTCTACCATGTCCGATGATGCACATGCACCTACACCAACCTTGCATCCACCGAGGAGTGAAACCGATATGTCTACTTCTATTTTGATGTTAACAAGCACAAATTATCGTCTTTGGGCTATAAGGATGGAAGTTTCTTTGGAGGCTCATGACTTGTGGGGATTCATTGATGGAAGTGAGGTAAATCGGAAGAAGGATCGCCTTGCATTATCGATGATCCTCAATTCCATCTCCGAATCACAAATCAACCAAATCGACATCAAGAAGAGTGCAAAGGAGAATTGGGAAGTTCTCCGCACATTCCATGTGGGAATGGACAAAGTGGTGCAAGCAAAGGTGCAAGCATTGAAGAGGGAATTTGAAACAATTTCCATGAAGAGGAATGAGAAGATTGATGACTACTCAAATCATTTTGCCCAAATTGTTACTAATTTGAGAGACTTGGGGGAAAGTCTTGATGAGTATGGTTCTGTTTCAAGGCTTCTCAGGTCAGTCCCTAAAGATTTTGATTCTCTAATTCTTCTACTTGAGCAGAAAAGTGATTTAAAGACCATGAGACTTTAGGAAGCTTTTGGGCAACTCAAAGTTCATGAGTTGAGACTCCAGAGAGGGAACTCAAGAGATGAGGAGCAAGCACTCTTATCTAGGGCATTTAATATGTCTAAGAAGGATCAAAAGGGGTCATCTTCAAGCGGAAGGGGACGAGGAAAGAAAGGAAAAGGCAAAGATCGTGGTGATGATGCCAATGGAGAGAAGAAAAAGAAGCAATTTGACAAATCCAAGGTAAAAAGTTACAATTGTCAAAAGCTTGGGCATTTTGCAGATGAGTGTGAACTTCCTAAGAAGGAGAATTCAAAGGGAAAAGAAAAGATGCATATAGCCCAAGAAGATGAAGAGGAAGAATCATCGTTGCTAATGGTGCTAGCCGATGAACATGCGGATGTGTTACTTCAAGGTATGAATAGCTCTCCTATAGATGATATGTGGTATCTAGATACGGGAGCTAGCAGCCATATGACTGGTAGGAAGACCTTCTATCAGTCCCTTGATAAGTCTCACCAAGGAGTGGTGAGATTCGGTGATGGTTCTTCAATTAGGTATGAAGGCAAAGGTCAAGTACATGTGGAGTGTACAAATGGAGAATGAATGATATTTGAAAATATTCTTTATATACCTAAATTGAAGACTAACATCTTAAGTTTGGGAAAACTTGATTCACAAGGTTGTGATATACGTTTGAGGGATGGTTTTCTCACCCTTTATGATGGCCAAGGAAGGTTGCTCACCAAGACTGATGGATATTATGTGGCCTATAAGCCAATCACACTTCCATGTATCTTGTTTGTGTTCATTGAAATGAAGTTTATTCATTGTCATTCTTGTGTGATGTTTGTAATGAAGTCCATGAGTATGTGCAATGACTAAGTGAATTATGATGAGATCATAATATAGTGATCGCTAGTCTTTAAACATATGTTCTAAACATTCCTATTCGTGGGATATTCGAGAAGGACATCGAATTATCCGGAAAGAATAACACTATCTGATCTATCTCATATGATGAGTATGGCCGATCCTATAGCCATCGGTGTGGAGACACTAAGGATAGATAGTGGGTGCACTTTGGAGAAAGAGTTCACTGAATTGATCCGTATGAATCCCTGAATGGTAATATTCCTAAATTGTCAATCAGGTTGATTCATGTCACGGTTGTGTACGTGGTCCTTTGACCTGAGACACCAAAGACATCTTGTGGATGGATGATCGTGTTTTGACTATGACTTACGACCCCCTAGCCACGGGATCTCCAAAACGTCATAGATTGGATACTACATGAAGTCCTCGAAGGTGATTGAGTGGTCAAGTTGGGATCATCCACCCTTGGTATATGAGGAGATCGACTCAAGGAATGAGATGCGGTTAAATCCTTGGCCAAGGTAGCGGAAATATTAGAGAAGTTGTTCTCAATGATTTCCTACTCGCATCAGTACTAAATTGAGTGACGGATTAGGGTTTGACAATTAACCATACCCTAAGTCATTCATGAGTCTCGTGTGGATGAAGGATTATACGTACACGGTAACCAATGACGACAGGGTTCCATGAAAGAGTTCTAATATACTCCATATCTCCTAGAGCATGTGGTGTAGCTTCGCACCCACCGGGCTGGCAACTCAACCTGTCTATTGGGTTAAATCGATCCTTAGTCAATTAATCTATATGTTGATATAGTTAATTGATAAGAAGGACCAATAAGTGTTATTGGTCCTTCTAGAGTCATTAACTGGTGAGATATATGGACCTAGAGGGTCACACATATAAGGTCAATAGACGTCGGTGGATATAGACATAATAATAAGGGTTTTTGTGAAAATTTTACATTCCCAAAGTCTATAAATAGGGGGAGAACGACCATAATAGAGGCGCCCATGCAAGCCTAGTGGAACTTCTCCTCCCTCTTCTCTTCCTCTCGTGGTGACGAGTGTTCAAGAGGAGATCCGATCGTCTGGATACTGTGTGGATACCTCTAGAGGCCGGACGCTTGAACGGTTGAAGAACTCTTTCAAATGATCACAAGAAAGCATGAATTTTATTCTATACTAGATGATAGGATCATCTAGAATGGATGATGAGATCATCTATTCTTAGTGCTTCAACGATGTTGAATATTTTGATTCAACACCTTCCGCTGCAATCATTATTTTGGACAAATATTTGGAGAGCTTTTCGAGCATCAGATCCCAGCAAAGACTCCCAAGACGAGGGTGAATATGTACCTTTTGAAGCTCAACATTGTCGAGCATTGTCTTCTTGTGGAGAAAAATGATGAAGATGCATGGTTGTAGCATAGAAGGATGTGTCATCAAAGTGCTCACACTCTCCATGGTATGGTGAAAGGTAATCATGCTATTGGATTACCTAGTTCTTCAAAATTTGAGCACAAGTGCAGTTGTTGTGTGGCCGGGAAGCATGCGAGAGCCCCATTTCCCAAAGCAACTAAATTTAGAGCTTCAAAGCCCCTGGAATTAGTCTATGCCGACATTTGTGGACCAATCACACCATCAACAATTAGTGGAGGGAAGTATTTTTTTGCTAATTGTTGATGATTTTTATAGATTGATGTGGGTGGCGATTTTGAAGAACAAGTCGGAAGCATTTGGAGCCTTTCAAAAATTCAAGACTCAAGTGGAGAGTGAATCCACTGGAGCATTGATCAAGTGCTTGAGGATTGATCGTGGTGGAGAATTCACTTCTGAAGAATTCTCAAAGTGGTGTGAAGAGAAAGGCATTCGAAGGCAGCTTACTACTCCATATACACCGCAACAAAATGGAGTAGTTGAGAGGAAGAATAGGACCGTTGTGGGTCTTATAAGAAGCATGCTCAAAGACAAGAGTTTACCTCTTGAATTATGGGGTGAGGCTATCAATACTTGTGTGTATGTGTTGAATAGGTCCTCAACGAAGAGCTTGCAAGGGAAGACGCCCTATGAGATGTGGAGCGGGAAGAAGCCTAAACTAAGTCATCTTAGGATCTTCGGCTCAATTGTGCATGTGAAGACTCCTAGAGCTTTGGGGAAACTTGAAGATAGGAGTAAGGAGATGGTGTTTATGGGGTACGAGAGAGGTACCAAGGGTTATCGGTGTTTTAATCCTACCACACATAAGGCTCATTTGAGCCGAGATGTCATCTTCGATGAAGGGCGCAAGTGGAACTTCATGGAACGACAACCGAGTGAAGGTATGGAGTTGTGTGTTTCAGGTGTAAATCTTGGATTTGACAATCCAAGTATGAGGATGGAGGAAGATGGAGACAATCTTGAAGGTGTGCTTCAAGATATGCCTTCAAATGAAGAAGCGGGTCAAGGTGAAGGATCGACATCAACGAGCAATGAAGTGATGCCAAGATTTCGATCCATCCAAGCTCTCTATGAAGCTACTGATCCGATTGAGGAGGAGTGCCTCATCTCATTTGAAGAACCCACCACTTATTCCAAGGCATCTGAAGATGAAGCATGGAGGAAAGCTATGGAGGAGGAGATCACCTCCATTGAGAAGAATGATACATGGAAGCTAGTGAAGGCTCCTAAGTCATGCAAGCCCATTGGTATGAAATGGGTATACAAGCTAAAGAAGAATCCGCTTGGTGAAATTGTGAAGTACAAAGCGAGATTAGTGGTGAAAGGGTATCACCAAAGATACAGGATTGATTATGATGAGGTATTTGCTCCTGTTGCTCATTTTGAATCAATCTATATCTTGATTGCATTGGCAGCCCAAGAGTGTTGGAGTTTGCATCATCTAGATGTGAAATCCGCCTTCTTGAATGGTGAAATCAAGGAGGAGATCTATGTGAGTCAACCAGAGGGCTATGTGAAAGAAGGAAAGGAGGAGTGGGTCCTCAAACTAAACAAAGCACTCTACGGCCTCAAGCAAGCACCAGAGCATGGAATGCAAAGCTTGATGATACTTTGAAGAGCATTGGCTTTGTGAAAAGCAAAAATGACCAAGGTGTGTATTATTTAAACTCAAATCACGATAAAGTGATTGTCGGAGTATATGTAGATGACTTGGTCATCACGGGGGCAAGTGAAGCCAAAGTGAAGGAGTTCAAGAAAAATATGATGAAGATTTTTGAGATAACAGATTTGGGATTGCTAAGTTCTTATTTGGGCATTGAAGTGCATGAAGGTAAGTCCCAAATAACCTTGTCTCAAAGATCATATGCAGCACATATCTTGGAGAGTTTTCAAATGGTTGAATGCAATCCAACCAACACTCCAATGGAAGCACAGCTGAAGCTAAAGAAAGAAGGAGGTGGAAGAAGCGTGGATGCGACTTTATATTGGAGCTTAATTGGAAGCCTAAGGTATCTACTTCATACATGACCCGACATGACTTTTTCGGTGAGCATATTAAGTAGATATATGGTGAATCCTACCTCTGATCTTTGGATAGCAGCAAAGAGGGTGTTGAGGTATCTCAAAGGTACCATTGATTTTGGTCTTGTGTATGTGAAAGCCGTGAAGAATCTCAATGTAATTGGCTATAGCGATAGTGACTTCGCCGGTGATGTGGAAGATAGAAAGAGCACTTCGGGACAAGTTTTCTTTCTAGGTGGTCTACCAATCACTTGGAACAGCTTGAAGCAAAAGGTGGTGGCCTTATCTTCATGTGAAGCTGAATATATAGCAATTACGTCAGCCGTATGTCAAGGAGTGTGGATTGCAAGGTTAGTGATGGAAGTAATGGGAGTAAAGATGGAAGCGGTGAAGATTATGGTTGATAATCAATCAGCCATTATGTTAAGCAAGACCTCAGCTCATCACAATAGAACCAAGCACATCGACACAAGATATCATTTCATTCAAGATTGCGTCGAAGATGGGAGAGTCATTATCGAGCACGTGAAGACTGAAGATCAATTGGCTGACATTCTCACAAAATCATTGGGGAGAGTGAAGTTTGTGGAGCTAAGTGCAAGAATTGGAGTGAAGAAGGCATGGGACTTGAAGAAACTCAAGGAGGAGAATGTGGGAAGTGAGTTTATTCCCATGTCACGCGCGTAGCAAATAAATCGGGGGAGGATTGCGCGCAAATAGTGTGCGCATCTTGCGCGCACTGCACGTGAAAATGGGCAATTTTCACGCGCCACAGCGAGCACTCAGCAGAAAAATGGGGCAGAAAAATAGGAGCTTATTTTTTGTTTTTTTCCTGCTTTCTAGTCTATAAATAGGGACCTAGAGCATCCCTAAATGTATCTCTGTACCTTCCTTTCTTCCTCCAGAGAGTTATTTAGTGGTTTAGTGTTTTTAGTGGAATTTCTCTCTTCTCATTCTTCTTCTTCTTGTTTTGTGGTTGAGTGCAATTGTGAGTGTGCTCATCATCTTGAGAGGCTGCTTCTTGAGGTGATCAGCAGCCAACAGACGCCCACTTCACCCCTCCGAATCCCCCAGCCCGAATTCCCAACTCCCTAAAACTCGTCCTTGCGATCAGGCGCACCCTCCCTTGCACTTGCCGAACTTCCCATCTCCCGCCTTCCGCCAAATTTCCACCAAATTGGCGGAACAATATCCACCAAATTCGGCTTGTCTCGGAGATTTCGTAACTCGCACAATCCCTCAATCCCCTCCACCTGCACACGCGACACCGTCGCACTTGCGCTCGCCTCTGCCCTCCAGTGCGTTCTGCCACCCCGCCTGGACTCACTGGTCAACCCAGACTGCGCCAACCCAACCCATCATTGTACGCGCGTGACTGCTCCACCGAGAACGGGATTGGACTCTCCACCAGGTGAATGTGAATTCATCCTTTCCGGCGCTGGTTGTTCTGACCTGCATCTCCCTTTCTCTTCCGCAATCGGTCCCCCCCCTTGGCCGCTAACGCCCCCAGTACGGCTCGTGCCCGAGTCTACCCCTTAGCCTTCTGGTGAGGTCCTCGCATGGACTGGGTCAAACCCCCTATCAGTCAACGCCTTGCCCAGTCCACGTGTCTATAACGCCAGGCCCGTTCGAGTGTGCACTCGTGACCCTTCTCGCTATCCCCGCCTGCGCATTAGCGCGCCCTTCTTGTACGTCTCACCTCACAACCATTATCATCGACGTACGGAGGACCCCACCTCGAACGTGAGGTCACCGACGAGGTCTACCGCTGTTGACTGTCCGTGCCACGTACGAATGATCTCCCTCGTCACGATCGACCGGGCTCGCGCCCCGCAGGTTAGCTTCAACCCCACATTTTAAAGTCTAATTACCTTTTGAGGCATTTCCCTTTACTCGTCTCCACCGCCATCGGACGACTTAGGCAAGGTAGTGCGGATATGGGTTCGAGAACTCTCCGCGTACGTCAGGTCCGGCACTGCAGCGTGAGCTGCAGCTTTGGCTACTCCACAACGAGCTACTCTACGCCTCCGGATGTGGCTCGAGAGGATCTCACCCTACCCATCATTGCGAGTTTCCCCGGGTTACCCGGAGTCAACTTTGCTGACCAGCACGCCTGCCTGCACTTAGGTTTAGGATTAGATATCATACTTAGGGTCTAGGACTCGCCTACCCAGTAGGTTAGGTTTGACCACCCTATCTTCAGTCTGCCTCAGTCCCATTGATCAGGCACGAGGGTTTTCACAACCGCGTCCTGCATCAAATTGGTATCATGAGCGGTTGTTGGGTTCTCGCCCAACCCCGGTCCTTGAGGACGCTCACCGTAGCCTTCGTAGCGTAGTTAGGGCATCATACCTAGGTCATTGCATCATATAGGCATCCCCTAGGTTACTACCATGGCATACGAGACACGCTCTGCTAGAGCTAGAGGAGGATTCCCAGTTTCACGACACTGGCGCGATGCCCCAGAGCCAGCTCCCCCACGATTTCACGAGCCCCGGCGGCTCGTGAGCCCATATAGTGATCATTATATCACCACTACCCCGACTACTATGATTGTCGGGATGATCCTAGTCATCGAGGTGCTCCACGTCACGACAATGGTTGCGATTGAGTGTACCATCGCTGGCCCTCGGATGCCTCTCGTCGCCACAGACAGGCCTACCCCGGCTCATTTGGATGATCGACCCCGTTTGGCGATGCCACCACTAGCCGCACGACTCACCACACCACCTATTAATCATGCCCCTTCTAGAGTTTCACGAGCCCCCGCGGCCCGTGAACCCCCGTAGTGATCGCTACGATCACCGCTACCCTGACTACTACTATTATCAAGATCAGCCTAGTCGTCGAGGCGCCCCATGCCACGAGGATGGACGCAACCGAGTGGACAGTCGTCAGCCCCTGGATACATATGACCGCCGCGGACAGGCCTATTGAGCTGATTTGGACGACCCACCCCATCCGCCACCACCACGACCGCACTATGACGACCATCGACACCACGATGGTGATCAGGGTCATGATCAGCGACACTACTATAGATATAGAGATGACCCTTTGTGAGAGAGATAGTTTTGACATAAATACTAATCTTGAATTGCCACTAATCGATTGGATGATTTAACTTAATTCTGGATGATATTAATTATAAATGTTACTCTTTCATATTTCTAATTATAAATTTATTAAGGCTAATATGTTTGTTTGATTTCAGGCAAAGCTGCTTGTAACGTTAAAAATATTCCTGCAGACTATCAAGAAATCTAAGTTGATTTAGGGCAAATCATTATTTCGTTTATCCCATCTTTATATACTAACTATATTGAGGGCTTTATGGTCCTTTATTCCTTTCCTTTCTCTCTAACCCGATATGATATAAGGAAGTTAGGGTTTGAAAAAGGTTACGCGACTGAGAATAGAGAAAAGACATGAAGCTCGACTGTTGGGTGATCTAGCATTTTCCTCTCTACGATCTGTGTGCAGACGGAAGAACGGTGCGAAGAACAATCTTCATCTGGCACTTTCCTCTTTGCGATCTATGAGAAGATGGAAGAACGGTGCGAAGAGCAATCTTCATCTGGCATTTGATTCTGGATCCTCTTCCATCGTGACTACCATGAATAGAAATCATCTCTAACGGTATTATCTATTTTTGGTTTACGTCTCCTTCAAATCTATCGTTAGGTAAACTCCAATCTCACAGATTTTTGTCTTGTGTCGATTTAGATCTCAGTCTGTCAGTCGGAATATTGTTTTTTTCTTTGAATCATTCAGGTCTCCATACTGTGCTTAAAATTTTGATATCGATCCTTTCATCATCTAAATCATTTACCTTGTTTGTTGATTATATTTCGTATTCTACTAACATTACGTTTTTTTAAAAGAAATCGATTTTAACACATTTTCAAGCAGTCGTATGTCTTAATCTTCCTCGATATTTAGATAGAATACATTCTCTATTTGTTGATATTGTGAAGGATCTGTCAGTTGTTCTTTCCCAAATCACTGTCAAATTCCCAAACGTATTTCGTGATCATTGTTGTTTCCATTTAATACAATCTGATCACTTGTCGAGTGTTAATCTCTGTTCGACTCTATCCAGTAAATTAATTTTAAGTATAGTTGCTTATCATTAGATATACATACTATGTATTTCTAATTTGTGCTGTCAGCGATTTGTTTCTTAGATATAATACAGATTGTGCACACCCTAGATTTCGTTGTTAGTAATTATTCCTCAGTTAGTTTTATAAATCGTGTTACGCTTGAAATCAGCCCTTTTTTAAAATCAATCTCTATTAATTCTTATCAGTCAAGTTCACGTCATTGTCAGTAATAGTGAAGTACCATTATTAAATTATTCTTGCAGCAACAGTCATTCAACAAAGGTACATTAAGTTGAATCTCGTTTTTTTGTTTACTGCAACTCTATATTATTTTACCCTGAGTTCTTGTTATTACCTCATTTGATAACTGTAGTATCTGTCAACGTGATATCAACAGAGGTACAGATTGTCATCATCTGATCTTGTATCAATAATTTGCATAACTTTGATTGCTTAAATATTTTGGTTGCTTAAATATTACGTTTTCTATCTTATTAGAGTATCTCATCTCATCGGTTACCCAGTCTTGAATTAAAGTTTATCATTCACACTTATATGTTATTTCATATTAGTCATTTTCTAAACTTGTTATATCTGAAACATTATCTCTATTCGTTTTCACTGAGATCAAGTTAAAGTATTTAGCTTGTTAAGTTCATTCTATTCACAGAGGATTAGGTAAAGTCAACTCTAGGTCAAAAGTCAACCCAGAGTCAACAGAAGTTAGAAAAAGTCAACTTTAGCAAAAAGTCAACTCTAGGTCAGAAGTCAACCCAGAGTCAACAAAAGTCAGAAAAAGTCAACTTTAGCAAAAGTCAACTCTAGGTCAGAAGTCAACCCAGAGTCAACAGAAGTAAAAAAAGTCAACTTTAGCAGAAAGTCAACTCTAGGTCAGAAGTCAACCCAGAGTCAACAGAAGTCAGAAAAAGTCAACGTTAGCAGAAAGTCAACTCTAGGTCAGAAGTCAACCCAGAGTCAATAGAAGTAAAAAAAAGTCAACTTTAGCAGAAAGTCATCATTAGTCAGAAAAGTCACTTATTCAGGTAGCAACAGTTATATTCACACACATCCAGAGGACCGGAGTGTCTCATTTGTTGAGACGAGGAGAAGTCTAGACCTCGAGAGTGAGAAGACTGAGTGAAGCCTGAAGACGAGGTTTCAATTTACCAGTGATCAACGATACCAGCAGAAGAGGCACGACAGGGCGTGAAGGGACGAGCGATCGCGTGGAGATCGGCCTGAGGGAGTCAAGGCGTTCGGGAGCCGAGGAGGTCGAGGCCAAGTGGGTAGTGCCGTAGGGACAGGTAAAGGTGAGTGTTAGGTTTGCCGTAGGGGGAAAATCTAAAACCTTGTATTTGAACATTGTCTTTCACCCATTTAAGGGGTGAGAGGATTAGGTTTCATTTGGTGAGGAGGAGGCTCTTAGTCTATAGTACTCGGGATTGGATTAAGGGACATTAGGTCCCCCAACCCCGAGTACTATAGAGATTAACGAACAAGAAGGGAGTGATTAACGAACGAATCATAGTAAACAGATAATTAGAGATTGATAATTTTAAAACAACACTTTAAACCTAATTCACCCCCCCTCTTAGGTTAACCACCGCCCTATTAGGAGTTTTCACCCTCCTCAATGAGACGATCTAGGTCGGCGAGTTGACCGTCAGCCGCAGGATCACGATGCCTATCATCGCGACTATTCGCGTGTGCGAGACTACCCTCGCGAACCCAAGGACGCACGTTATGATCGTTATCACGATCAGGAGCGCTATTTTGATCATAGGCATTACTGAAGTCCTCCCCACCACAACGTTGGTCGAAGGTGGTGGTTATAGTCGGGTGGGTCGTGGAACGAAAATTCAGCGGGGTGCCGAATTGTAATCGATGAACATCGGTAGTAGGGAGGGGCTGTAGATTGTGGAGCTAATGACGGTCGGGCGTCATGAAAAATCTCCAACATGAGGGGAGGTCGGCGGTGAGCAAATTGGGAGAGAAGTTCGGGTTGTCGATCGTAAGCGGGATGAGAGGAAGAGAGAGAAAAGCGAGGAGATCGGGGAAAGAGGTGGCGCACGAGTAGTGATCGCGGGGTGAGGACGGGAAGATGGACACGAAAATTAGGAGGTAGAGCAGGGGAAGACGGAAATTCGGGGTGCGGGGTTGAGGAAGGAGTTGTGCGCAAATCGTGGAAGGGGAGTGGAGCTTCGAGAGGACCTCTGCGGGAATTTGGATAGGGGAATCGAGAAGTTGCATGCGGTTGATAGAGGCGGGCGCGAGGAGGAAGAGTGGAATTTCGGGGAGGGGGAAGAGGAAATTTTTGGGGGGAAGAGGGAGGGGTTGCGCGGAGAAGAAACGGGACTCGACAGGTGAATGGCGAGGGATGCAGGTAGAAGGGAAATCGTGGAACGGAAGGGGAGGTAGGGGTCCGAGGTGGAAGAAGGAAGGTGGCACAGCTAACCGGAAGCGGCGGCGGCAGCGGCGACCCGTGGCCGCAGCGGCGGCTTGAGGTTGGTGGTGCATGGAGGAGATCCGTGATCAAGACAAGGGGAGGCGGCGGTCTCGGCGGCGAGGCACGACTGGCGGCACGTGGTGGTGCGGCGGCAATGGCGGCGGCGGAGGCGGCGGTTGGTCTCCTTCCTTGAGCAGCCACTTGAGAGGGAGAACACTCCTTTTTATCTTTAAATGACAGCTAGGGCTTTGTGGGGGATCCCTTCCCCTCTTATAGAGCCCATAATGGGCCGGGAGAGGAAAGGGCCCACTTGAGGCCCACAACCCACACCTAAACATGCTCATAGAAAATTAAAGGTTACAAAGGGAAAGGGCTTCACGAATGCGATCCCAAAAAGGGGAGAACCCACTCGAAAAGCCTAAAAGGGAAAGAAGAAAATATGCAAAGGCCCGCTTAAACACGTGCGGGCTAAGAAATTTCATAATAAAAAGACAGGATAGATAATTCCATGCGCGCGCGAGCCCGGTGTGATGTGTCGTGGCGAGATGAAGTCCTCACTTGGTGTAGTGGAAATCGACATCCTTCGTCTTCGCCTGTCAAGGCGGCTGGACACGCGCCGGTGTCGGCTCCTCCGGCACCGTAGTGTCATGCCTTGGTGGCTACGGGGGTCGTACGCCACCTGCACCGCTTCAAATAATGAACTATATGACCTGCTGGATTTTAAAATGAATAAAGATAGATATAAAATAGTATACAAATAGAAGAGATTTGATAATAAAAATAACAGATATAACAGAATTGATCAACAATAGAAATAAAAACCGATACAACTTATTTGATGAACAACAGACCCAAAATAGAAACATAAATTAATAACACAAATATCACAGAATAACCACAACAGATAAACACTGATTTAATAAACCAAAGAAATGAAATCAAAAAGAAAAAACAAAATCAGAAAACTAAAAACCGTAATTAGAAAACGAAACCAGATTTATAAAACCTAAATCGAAAAACTGAAATCGAAAACAAATATATGAGAATAAATTCAAAAATGAAATTTCAGAAATCGAAAAATGAAAAGCGAAAAATCAAAGTATGAAAATAAGAGAAAAGTGAAATAAAAAAATCGTAAAATACGAATAATCGAAAATCAGTGAATCGAAAACAAAAATGCAAACTCAATAACAAAACGATTTTACGAACCACACGAATCAGAAAATCAAAACATAAAAAAAATGAAAAATAGATTTAGAAAGAGGAGTCGATGAAGAGCAAGCTTCCACTGGAGGAGACGTAGTCGCCTTCCTTAGATTTTGTTAAGGATGACGATTCAGAAAATCGTCTTCAGTTTTCTTCTTCTGTGGAGCACAAAATCGCTGGAGCAAAAGCCCTAGTTTTTTTGAATTTTTTCTCATGCAAGAGAGAGGGAGAGCTTTCTTTGTTTTTGGCTTTTATCGGGTTTTTTGGATATATACACAATTTAAAGAAACTACTTGAAAATAAAATAACATTAAAAATTTAGATAGTACAACGGTAATAAAAATTCAGACATGACATATATATATATATATATATAAGAAGACATTATTGATAATAGAAGAAAAGAAATAATGGTATGTTTTTATCAATGAATACTTCTAACATTGATGTTCTAAAAAAACATTGATGTAGAAACTAAGCAAATACATAAAATAACATGAATTGATAAGGATAATTCATGGTTTTAAGAAGATTTAAATCCTATCTTCAAAACATTCTTATTTAAATGTTTTAATAGCAGATTATATAATAGATAATCTAGTTCTAATTCGTAGCGATGTCTGCATTCCGAAGTTGACGAAGGTCAATCTATCAATCCATTAGTACCTGCACTAACACAAACATACCCTTCTCAAATCATTTTGATAAACAACTATTAATCAAAATTTAAACACTACTCAATATAATATTTCATAAACATTAAAAGTACACTTAAGTAAATTATCAAACTTAAGTTAAACTAACACCCTCATGGAACATCAATTCTCTATTTCTCTCTCATTAATCACTATCATTCTTTGTGTCTTCGAACCACAACTGCTTGATGACATCGAATGGTTGTAAAGTTACTTCTTTTTGTGTCATGTACTTGCATTCAAGTCTCCCAATCCAAAAACTAGCATAGTGCTAATTCTACCCTTGCGTTTGTTCCCATTTTTCCCCAAAAATATATACTAATTTGTGCATGTTCTTCCTCGCTCAGAAAAAAATTCCTTTAAAGAAAAATGATCTAGCTTATTTCTTGGCCTTAAAAAATGCTTTAAAACCTTGATCAGGATCTGATGCAATTTCTCCCACATGCAAGAGCTTGAGATTAGAGACATTTTGTTCTATATGAGGAGGTGCATAGATTTCAGGAAGCAAATTTCCTACCACAATTGATGATTATTTGGTTCACAAGCGCTTTTTACTAGAAATCTTACTAGAAAATAGGGTTGGTCAATTTTGATCGAGTCGACGATCTGATCGTTGCTCTCCGATCGATCGATTGATTGATCAACAACCTGAGCAAAGTTCATTTTTGATCGATCTTTGATTGATCGTTGATCGATCGAAGATTAATCGACGAGATCGTTGTGATTGACCTTATATTTTCTTAAATGAAATTCACCCTGTGAAGACAAAAAACCTATATATATATATATCTTACTTGCTCTCTCATGCGCCCCCTCTCTCTCTCTCTCACTCGCTAATCTCGGATAATCCATCTGTGATAGTCATTACCTCTGATTCTAGACTGGGAGATGAAGGAGAGAGAGTCGTGCTTTATTCCAAGAATACCCACCGTCTTTGTATCGTCGGGGAGGAAGGATTCGACGACGAGTCAATGCAGCTGAAGAGGGATTTCAACGGCGGGTATTGGCCGAAGTGGAGCACGTTGGAGGAGAGGTCAACGACCTGAGCAAAGTTCATTTTTGATCGATCTTTGATTGATTGTTGATCGATCGATGATTAATCGACAAGATCTCTGTGATCAACCTTAAATTCTCTTAAATGAAATTCACCTTGTGAAGACAAAAAACCTATATATATCTCTCTCTTACTCGCTCTCTCACGCGCCCTCTCTCTCTCTCTCTTGCTCACTCACTAATCTCAGATAATCCATCTGTGATAGTCATTACCTCTGATTCTAGATTGGGAGATGAAGGAGAGAGAGCCGTGGTTTATTCCAAGAATACCCACCGTCTTTGTATCGTCCGAGGAGGAAGAAATAGACGGATAGTCAATGCAGCTGAAGAGGGATTTCAACGCCGGGTATTGGCCGAAGTGGAGCACGTCGGAGGAGAGGTTACCGCAGGCGAAGGAGCCATCTACGTAAGTAACTTGACACGCGGCAGTTGTGGTTTAAATGGTTGCTGTATGGAGGGGAATGGAGGTCGTGAGTCTGGTTATGGTAAGTGGGAGAAGAGTTAAGGATGGGGGAGTATGTGGAGGAGAGATGAGCGTGGAAAGAGGGCTGTGAAAATATGCATATTTCACTTAAATTCTTACCTTATTTAACTAATATTCAGGCTTATTTTATATAATTATGATGCATGTTATCCTAGTTTTATAAATTTTCTCCATTGGTATGCCATTTCACTAAAGTTGATATTCGTGCATAATTTTGGGTTATTTTTTTGCATTAGTGATGATTAATCTTTTGCAAGGTTAAATAAATAGAAATTAATTACTTTCCTTGATTTACTTTGATTTTAATAGATGATTAGAATAATTAATTTGAAGAAGAGAATGTATGGATGATATGAAGTACATTTCTTATAAGGATAATTAAAATTTATTTTAAATTAGCCTTATATTCTTCTTTTAATTTAGTTTTAGATGACATAATATTAAAAAGAATTTAATTTGTGAGCCAATGGAGAAAATTTGATTTTAAAAGGAGTTATATTTTTAAAGATATGGAATTATGAAGTTTTCTAGATTTTTCTGGATTTTTTCCAGAATTTATTTTGAGTTTTAACGATTTTATTTCCTTAATTAAATTCGCAAAAAGGGGGGTTTCATCCACAAGAACCGTGGGCTGATGTGGCGCGGGACCCGCGCGGATGCGACATGGCACGCAAGGCCACGTGGCCGAGCCACGCGAGCCCACGCAGTGCCTGGGTGGCGCAGAGGTGGCGCGGACGCGTGGCAGGGGCCACACGAGTCCACGGGGATGCCTGGGTGGTGCCATGTGGCAGTGAGGGGGCCTGGCAAGTGAAGGGCCCACGTGTTGGTGAGCCATGGTTAGAGTATTGGGTCACGCAAATGCATTACGCCGCCCCACATTTGATACTCACCTTTTTCCCTGATTTTCTCCGTGTGGGACTATGTTCCCTCTTGATTTCTCCTTTTCAGGCAACGTGGCAGCACTGTGGACGCTAGATGCCATCGCACTAAATAAAAGGGCGTCAATTGCGTGGACCCGAGTCCACGCAATCACCATCAAAGCACGTGCACGAAAAGAGACTTAAGTGAGCGCGATCGACGACTCACCTTGCAACACGTGGCTTCGCGAGTAGGCTCCAATCAAAGATTGGACGGGCGAAATAAGTGGAGAGAGTGGTCTGCGTCGTGCGATCATGGGGTGACACATGGATGCATCAGGGCTTTGCGATCTTCATCGGACGGGCGAAAGACATGGAATCGTCGTATCGTGGTCCACGATCATCGAGCAATCGTGGCCGTCGATCAGTCCTCACCGAATTGGACGGTCTGCAATTTTCGCTAACTTTTTCTTATAAATACCCATGTTCTTCCCTTTTAAAACTTAACTCTTGATTGAATCGTGAAGGAATTAAGCCATTTTTGAGCATGATCTTGAGTTTTTCATGATCCCCCCGCGTTTAGACTCGATTGTGATCCAATCAGAGCGGGATTGATCACGAATCCTTGCTTGATTCGATCGCATTCTCCCCTTGAACGCCGAACATACGTGAGGAGGAAACCAAGCCAATCCTCTTCAATCCACGTGAATTGAAGCCTAATTCTCACGTTAATCAGGTTAATAGTGAGATCTATCATTCGTCTTGCAACAATTTGTATTTATATTAGATTTAGGAGGTTAATTTTGCTTTAAAAGTCAGTTTTGTTCTTCATTCTCACCCAAATTTGGTTTGAATTTTTGCTGATTTTGAAATAAGGATATCTCCCTGATCTTAAGTTTGAATCAATTGATTCTATTTCATTGGATTTGTTGTTTCATCAGCTTTCTGCGGATAGCAAATTCGTAAAATTTCATGATTGTTTGACCCCTCAATTTAACATTTGACCAACTATTGTTCATTTTCAATCCGAAATTTGGGCATTGACTTGCAGATCAATTACTTTCAAAATACAACTTTGAAATTTGAAAAAAATTTTAGTCTCTTTGGAATCCTCTAGGTTATCTTTCCATTAATATACCAATCAGGATTTGGATATCATTTGGTTAGTCAATTTGAAGATTTTTCACCGAAGTATTTATTTCAAGATTTTTCTGATCTTTGATTTTCAATAATTCATAATAAATCCAATTCTTATGAAAAAAATCACTAATTTTATATCAATAAATTCCATTTTATCTCTAGTTTATGAATATATAATTTTTGTAATATTTTTAAAGTCTTTTTATTCTCTGATTTTCAGAAAGTCAATTGTTGATCAAAGTTAACGCATTGACCTTGACTTTTGACATTTCTTCTTAAAATCAGTTTTCTAAAGTCTTAAAATATCATATCTCATATATTTAGATCATTTCTATTAATTATATATCATTATCACTTCTTTAAAAGCCTAATTAAACTTAAGTTTGACCAAGTCAACTTTGCGATCAAAGTCAACTATGTTCTCTATGGATCGACTCGAAACTTACACTATACTTTATTTTATATCTTTTGTCATGGTGAGTTCGGAATTATAAATTTTGTTTGACCGGCGTTTGTGTGTTTTAACGACCGTATAAAACACTTCGTCAGGCTGATCGGGGGAGGAACAACATAGCTAGGAGAGCTCGCTTCTCGTGTCTAGCACCATGGAAATAGAGGAGCCGATGGAGAGCTCGACTGTGAGGCTGACATTGAGGTGGAAGTAGAGGAGAGATCTTTCTCTTCTCCTCTTTGGCTTTCAGTTTGGCTAGAAAATGAAATAAAGCTAGATCCCTGCTGAATCATGGCAAGGTTGCGGAAGTCTACTATTGACATTTTTTCATATTTCTATTAAAGATCGTCGACCTCGATCGATCACCAATCAGTCGACGATCAATTGGTGCACATACCACTTTGATCGATCGAGGCGTCGACCTTTTGACAATTGATCTTGATCGATCATGATTGTCCAACCCTACTAGAAACCATTCAAGATTTGTACAATCCACCAACCTAAAATTTGAGAACTAAGTGATCTTCAATTTTTCCTTTACAGATCTTCAATTTTCCTGAATTTAGTCTATATTTTGGGGCAAAATGTAATGAAAAGTAGTAACACTATACTAGTTTTTCAAATTGGGAGACTTGAATGTGAATATACCACACACTAGAAGTGATTTATAACCGTTCGATGATCATCAAGCAGTTGTAATATGAAGACACGAAGGATGATAATTATCAATGAGAGAGAGAAAGAGAGAATTAAAGATCCATGGGGGAAAAATGAAGATCCATGAATGAAAATCATTGACCTCTTAATTACAGCCCTCAAATTCTAAGTTGGTAGATTATACTACTTTTTAATGGTTTCTAATAGGATATTTCCCTATCTTTTATGTGATATATCTTTGTTTTAATTATTTTTCTATGATTGTTTAAAAAAAAACTCTCATTGACTGCCCACAAGAAATTGCCTAAACTGAAATCCATGCACCTTTATATATTGAACAAATTGTCTTTGATCTCAATCTCTTGTGTTTAAAAGAAATTGCATCGGATCTTAGTCGAGTTTTTTGGGCATTTTTTCTAGCCAATAAATAACATAGGATGATCTTTTCTTTCATGGAGGAGATTTTCCGAGCAAAGAAGGACATGAAAAAGTTTGGCATGCATTTTGGGACGAAATGGAAGGAAATGCCAAGGCACTAGTTTCATCATGCTAGCTGTTCAGATCGGGAGACTTGAATGCATGTATGTGATAGACTCAAACTGATTTACAATCATTCAATAATTGTTGAGCCATAGTAGTTTAAAACACGAAAGATGATAGTGATTAATGAAAGAGAGAGAGAGTAGGAGATCCCAACATAATGATCTAAGATGCGTGAGGGAAAGTCAAAGATTTCTTGAATCTGGTTCTTGATAACATGCAATCTTACCACCCAATTACATGACTATTAATGCAAATTACGGCATAAAACATTCCATTTTTATGCATGTTATCATACCTTGAGTGCATATCTATCATTCCATGCAAATTAAAGTTATAATATCAAAATGCACTATTTTAGGGATAATTATACATTTTTAATAATATATTTTAAAAATAGATTATTCCCATCAAGATTTGAGATTATAATTGTGTTTTAATGCTAAATAATGAGAGAAAATACTTTTTTATACACTCATTTATTTTTTCTAAGTTTTAATTTATAAGAGAAATGAGTGTATTTTTGAAATAAAAATTTATTCTATGATTATTTAAATAATTTAAATTTTTAGAATGATAGATAATTTAATTTCTGATCCAATGAAATAAATTTGGATTAATTTCAAGTTGTATTTTGAACGTTATGAATTTTTCTATTTTTGAATTTTTATAAATTTTTATGAATTTTTATGAATTTAAAATCAATTTATATATTTAAATCGATTTCATAATCGCTGCAGGTGACGTGGCAAAATCTGGAGCATCCAATCGTGCAATTAATCACAACTGTTGATTGTCACTTAAGGCCGGGGTACGTGGCACAATCTTATTCGTCAGCGAATCATTTTTAAAACTATTTAATCTCAGCCGTTGATCTAAGGAGTTATAATGACTGAGATTAAAACCGATGAGAATGCATCCGAAGAGTGAGATCAAGATCTAATGGATGGCATTTCAAGCGTTACTTCTAAAGCACGCGATGTGGCAAAATCTCAATGATCTATCTCAACGATTTACATCACTGCATTTGATCAGAGCCATTGATCGAAGATTAAACGCTCTATCCGACGGTTACGCCCAAATTTGCTGTAAATGGAGATGTTCTTCGACATTGTAAGGCAATCTTGGATGTTTTGGACTAATCGAACTGTTTAGACATGACCATCCTTGAATCTATTGCTTTCAATCATGTCTAGACTCATTTTCACGTCAATGGAGTGGTTGGAAGTGAGATTTAGTCGGTAGAATAGGGAGAATTCACCTCTTGAACACCGATGATCATCTTCGAAATCACAAAATGAAAAGCCTTGAATCCGACTATTAATTGGATCATTTCGATCGCTATCTCAGGTTAGATTATATGTTTTCCTCCTAATATTTCATCGTGTATGATTAAATTATAGTTTCGTATTGTAGATTTAGTTAATTTCATTTTTAATTTCAGATTTCTCTCTCTTCGCGTTCGAAAATTTCTATCTAATTTGCTCTTTGATTTCTCCATGAATCTTAATCTAACTTGAGTGGTTTTTGATTTCGTGGATTCGTCTTTGAGTTCTCTTTCCAAATCTATCACTTTCCCTAATTTCTCACCTCAATTCATTATCCGATTAGATCAAATTTCAAAAGAACTCTCAAAATTACCTTATTTCTCCATGTATTCGACCCTTATTCAGCACTATGTTGTTTAATTTCGTGATTATTTCATGAAATTGGTGAGTTTGGTAATAGTTTGACTCTTGGCTGTGTGTTTTCAACAACCTCGCGGTCTCGATTCATTGGTTCTCAAATTTCATTTCATTGAATTGTAAAACTCTAGAATGACTTCTTACAATATTTTTTTCCCTTTTCTATGGAATATCTATTTGTTCTTTATATTTCTAAATGATTGATAACATGCTATTTATTCATGAATTTACATGATTATTAATCAAATTAAAGCATTAACTATTCTAAATATATGCATGTTATCATATTTTAAGTATATTTCTATCATTTTGTATCATTTCATGTTATGATCTAAAAATACACCAATTTATGGATTATTATACATAATTAAAACATTATAATCTTTAATCCTAATGAGATTTAAGATCGTAACCATGTTTTGAGGATGAAAAATATAAGAGAAAAGATCTTTATTAACATTTATATATTTTTATAAATTTATTTTATTAGATACATAAGTGTATTAAATTAATTAAAATTCATTCTCTTATTATTTTAATAATTTGACTTTTTATAATGATAGATTATTCAATTTCTGATCCAACAAAATAAATTTGACTTAATTTGGAGTTGTATTTTGAATGTTATGATTTTTACAATTTTAAGGAAATTTCTGGAGTTTTTCCTGAATTTATTTGAATTTATTTCGAATTTTAAAGGTTTAAATTAATTAGAATAAATGCAAAAGGGGGTATTTTTTGTGCAGAGCCACGTGGACCGCGCGAGTGCTTGCGTGGCACGGATGTGACGGTGTATATTTATATTTACTCGTATTAGTACGGTTATAGTACATATAAGCATCCGATATTTGGATTACGCTAACCCTCTTATTTCTCGCATCTTATATACTCGAAAAGTCCCTTTAATTTCTTCCATGTGGGACTATTACCCCTCCCTTCTATTTTGATTTCAGGTGCGTGGCGTGACGTGGAGCGTCGGATCAACAACGCGATGAAGATCGCGCATTGATGCGGTGGATGCGAGATCCACCTGATCTCAATCAAAGCATGTGCTTCAAAATCCGGCTTAAGTGAAATCATCTTAGCCCTCCATCAAGGGAGTTATAACGGTCCACATTCAACGCATCCGATCGATCTCCGATTTAATCATGATCGCCCGATCAAGATCCGACGAACGAGAGGAAGCGACGCGTATCTTCGCACACATTACGTGGACGCATCTCGACCTTCGATTGTTGATCAAACGGATGCGATATAATCGCACTGTTTTCGATCGATGGATGCTTTATCACGACCGTCGATCGTGAGGCATCTCTTCATCGGACGGTGGCGCCCAATGTTTACCTTTTTAAATGCTGTTCTTCGCGATGAAAAAAATTGCTCGTGGAATTTTGAGAAATTTGAACTTTGTAGACACCCATTTCATGTGCCGTTTGATTCCTTGTGTTCTTAATGCATTTTACGCATCCACTGAATGCTTGAAATCAAAGTTTGATTGAGAGAGGAAGGAGAAATCACATCTTGAACTTCAATTTTCATCATCGAAAATGCGGAATGAAAAGCCATGCATCTGACGATTAATTGGATCATTCCGAAGGCTAATTTTATTTAGATTGCATGTTTTCATCTTAACCTTTCATCATTTAGTGTTAATTTTACATTTTGAATAGTAGACTAAGTTTAATTTCATTTTAATTTCTGTTTTTAATCATTTCGCGATACGAATTTTTCTCCTAACTTCAAACTTTGATTACTCTGCGAATTCTTATCCAAATCACTCGATTTTTGATTCTGTGGATTCGACATTGAGTTATCTTTCTTAATATACTAAAATGCCCAATTTCTAATCTCAATTCGTTGTTCAATTTGACCGAATTTTAAAGATATATCTCAAATTTCCGTAATTCTCCTTGGATTTGACCCTTAATTACCATTGTACTAATTAATTAAATTGATTAATCATAAATTGGAAAGTTTAGGACTTTTTTTTGACACTGAATTGTGTGTAATCAATGACCATACGATTTAGTCTCGTCAAATGGCACCATTGCCAGGGAATCAAGGCATATTTTTGAGAAAAATTGTCCATTTTGGCTCGGTCAACTGTGATTTTTCTATTTCTTCTCTGATTTTAATTCAAATTGATCCTACACTGAGCTATTTGTATTAGAAATTTATCATTTAGATACTCAATTTCGATGAGATTAAGTGATTAGTCCCTCTCTACGGACGACGGATGATCATCACGTCACACTCGAATTGGGAGAGCGTAGCTCTCACGAATAGCGACAATCAGGTACGATTAATTGGTCATTGTTGAATAATTTATAGTATATCTTATTATATTATATATATTAGTGCATATTTATGAGACAAGAGTCTGATTAGAGAACGAGGGATAATCCCTTACACTTAGATCTTTTTGAACATTCCTCGCAATCACTTTCATCTTTCGCGTCATCATCGACCTTAGATATGGCCGTGGCTGATGAAGGAAAATTTTACGAGACGCCTTAGTGATTATGCTAGGCTTGTTCTTCAAAGACCCGTTACTCGTATTCATGCACCCTTAGCTAGAAATGCGAATTTTAGGATAGATTCGCATGTGATGAGTATGTTACCTATCTTCCATGGTAAACCTTCCGAGGACACTTATAGACATATCAACGAGCTTAGTCAAGTATGTGAGATCAATCAGATTCATAATGTGTTGGCAGATGTAATGAAGATGAAACTCTTTCCTGTCACCCTTAGAGATAGAGCTAAGGATTGGTTTCTTAAGCTAGGAAAGGAGTTCACTTCTTGGACCAAGATGGAGGAGGAATTTCTTAAGAAATACTATTCCGTAGGAAAGACCACCTCTGTTAGGAAGGCGATGTGTGAGTTTACCGAGTGAAACATTTCATGATGCTTGGGAGAGACTCAGAGACCTCAATAGAGAGTGCCCTCACCATGGAGTGTCTAACCATGAGCTTACACAGATATTTTATGATGGGTTAGGCCTACAAGATAGATATCTTTTAGATGCAGCTAGCGGCGGCACCTTCATGAGCAAGTTTGAAGATGAAGCAATAGAATTGATCGAGACTATGGCGGAAAATAGCCACCACAACGCGGAAAAACCATTCGGAAGAGGTGCAATGCCGAAGGGAGGATTGATCGACGCAAAGTCAGTAGAGATGGGTATGCTCCTAGAGAAGATCGACAAGATGGCGGAGGTTCAGAATCTACTATTAGATCGGTTCCACATCCGCAACGGATCTGAAGGACTCGCACCCATTGCTCTACAAGGAGCGTCGCCATGCGCCCATTGCTCACGCCTCGACCATGTCGAGATGGATTGTCCGATCATGGCAATTCAAGGGCAGGTCATGTATGGACAAGGCCCGCCAAGAGGGCAAAGTCAACAGGGACGACCAAACTATCAAGGTACCTATCCAAATTATTTTAATAACCCTGTTTATAATAATCCTATGCAGCAGTAGCAAGGATTTAGGAGGAACACGGATCATACGTATCCTCCATATAGCACCTGAGTTAGCAACAAAACTTGCAACAGCAACCCTACACGAAATACAAGACAATCGACATATATCCCACCATATCAATCATACAATCAAGCCCCATGACCGACAGCAAAATCTGCAGAAAATCCGATTCTGGGTGCGATCTCTTAGTTGATGGAGCAAATGAACAAGATGAACTCACGCGTGGACGAGATACAAGACTTCGTCAAGACAAACATCCCTACCTCGACTGATAATAAGAAGGGTAAGCAAGTTTCATTTTTTGACCAATTACCATCGCAGGCCACTATCAACCCGAGGAATCAAGGGTCCTCATCGAGTCAAACACACAATCTGAGTCATGTGCATGTTGACGAGGAGGCAGTGGAGGCCGTGTTAGCGATATCGAGCCTTAGGAGCGGCAAGGATTTACTCTGATCCTTTTAAGGATCATCCTTTACACAAGAGCTCAATAGATGATGAGACACCGACAGTCGTAGTAGACCAAGACAGTAGTTCTGATGATGAGGAAGAACGGGTGCGAGCTGAGGCGAATCCCGACACATACAAACCACCTGTACTATATCCTCAAGCATTGAGCAAGCCTAAGGCTAAGGTTAGTGAATCAGATGATCATTTCTTAGAAGCCTTCCAAAAGGTGACCACTACCATCCCTTTAGTAGATGCAATTAGGCATATATCTTCTTATGCTAAATTTCTTAAAGGCATATGCACACCCCATAGAAGCCCCAAGAGGATCCAATTGAGTGAGAATATTAGTTCAATTATGATAAATTCTCTTCTGATTAAAAAGAGAGATCTAGGAGCTCCCATGATTACGAGTGAGATTGGAGGAATGACTTTTACTAGATCCTTGTTAGATACCAGAGCTAGTATCAATATCCTCCCTAAAGCCATATTTGACCATCATCATGTAGGGGAGTTGCAGCCTTTCCTTATAGAGTTATGTTTAGCGGATGGATCGGTAAGGAAACCTCATGGCATAGTAGAAGATGTGATTTTTAGAATTGAATTATGTTATTTTCTGGTAGACTTCCTAGTTGTAGATATGAAGATGAGGAAGATGAGAGATTGCGGAAAAGGAGAAGTGATTCTTAAGGTGAGAGAGCACACGGTGAAGGTCAACATCAACAAGCTGATGAAGTATCCTTCACAAGCTTTCGAGGATTTGGGCGTCATCGACCTATTTGATGATCAAGACATAGAGACTTGCATCGAAGAAGTCATGATGGTCAACGAGGGAGCTGATTTCGAGGAGCTACCTTTGGACGAGCCGACAAGGGAGCTCAAGCCTCTTCCATCTACACTCAAGTATGCTTTTCTTGACTCTCAGCAGGTTAAACCGGTGATCATTTCTTCCCAGCTCAATGAGGAGCAGGGGAAACGATTACTCGACATATTACGATGAAATGAGAAAGCAATCGGCTGGACTATAGAAGATTTGAGGGGATTAGACCCTTCATTATGCACTCATCGCATATTCTTGGAGGACGAGTCCAGATCAGTTAGGGAAGCCCAGCGACGATTAAATCCTAAGGTATGGGAAGCCGTGAAGGAAGAAATTCTAAAGTGGCTTAATGCAGAGATCATATATCCCATATCATATAGCCAGTGGGTTAGTCCCGTGCACGTGGTTCCCAAGAAGGTAGGAGCTACGGTGATCGTGAACGACAAGGGCGAGGAGATCCAAACGCACCTCCCGACAAAGTGGCGAGTTTGTATCGACTACCGGAAGTTGAATGGAGTGACAAAGAAAGATCACTTCCCATTGCCATTCATCGATCAAATCCTTGATCGACTAGCAGTTCAGACTTACTTTTGTTTCTTGGATGGTTATTCAGGGTACAATCAGATTGCGATTCATCCGGACGACCAAGAAAAGACGACGTTCACTTGTCCCTTTGGCACGTTCGCTTTTAGGTGATATTTTTTGGTCGTCGCTTTTAGACTTACTTTTAGGCGACGTTCCATTCAGGGTTGTGTAACGCCCCTGCGACATTCTAGAGATGTATGACGATGATATTTTCTGATTTCCTTGGCGACAGTCTTGAGGTCTTCATGGAAGATTTCTCTATCTTTGGAGATGATGTTGACAACTGTCTAGCTCACTTGACAAAGATTCTCGAGGTCTGCGTCAAGAAATGACTGGTATTGAGTTGGGAGAAATCCTATTTTATGGTGCGAGAGGGAGTGGTGCTCGGGCATCTCGTCTCGGGAAAAGGTTTGGAGGTTGATAAGGCCAAGATTGAGGTCATTCAAAACCTTCCTCTCCCAGCTACACTACGAGATTTATGAAGTTTTCTAGGACAAGTTGGCTTTTACCGCAGGTTTATACGAGACTTTGCTAAAGTTTCTAAACCGCTAACCACTCTTCTTTGCAAGGATAAAAACTTTTTTATAGACAAAGAAGGGGAGCGCGCATTCGAGATGTTGAAGCTCGCCTTGATCAAAGCACCAATTCTTCAAAGTCCTAATTGGGACTTACCATTTGAGATCATGTGCGATGCTTTAGACTTTGCAGTTGGAGCGGTGTTAGGGCATCGGATAGATAAGAAGCCAACCGCCATTTGGTATGCGAGTAAGACCTTGGCTGAAGCTCAAATGAATTACATGACGACGGAAAAGGAGCTGCTGGCGGTGGTCTACGCATTAGAGAAGTTTAGGCCTTGCATCTTGGGAAGCAAGATCATCATTTATACAGATCATGGAGCATTAAAGTACTTGTTTTCCAAGAAGGAGACGAAGCCACGATTGATTAGATGGGTGCTGCTTCTTCAAGAGTTTGACTTGGAGATTAGAGATAAGAAGGGCAGCAAAAACTCAGTGGCGGATCACCTACCTCGTCTCCATGTTTCAGGTACGGGAGACATTAGTGATTCATTTCGTGATGAGCATCTTCTTGCAGTATCTAGTCACGCTCCTTGGTTTGCGCATATCGTCAATTTTCTAGTGACTGGATCGATCCCAGAGCATTGGAATCGACATCGTAAAGATAAGTTTTTCCATGAACTCAAATATTATTATTGGGAAGAACCACTTCTATTCCATGTAGGATACGATCAAATCATACGGTGATGTGTAGCGGAAGAAGAACAAGGAAGCATATTATCGATGTGTCACTCGTCAGCATATGGAGGACATTTTGCCGCAGAAAAGACAACAAATAAGATTTTACAAAGCGGTTTTTATTGGCCTACCATCTTGAAGGATGCCCACCGTTTCTATACGAAGTGCTTACAATGCCAAGGAGCATTGAACATCTCCAAGCGATATGAAATGCCAATAAGGCCTATCCTTGAAGTGGAGATATTTGATTTATGTGGGATCGACTTTATGGGACCTTTTCCACCTTCTGATGAGAAAGAATATATTTTGGTAGCGGTTGATTATGTGTCTAAGTGGGTGGAAGCTATTCCCACTAGGACAAACACTCATCGGGAAGTACTCAGGTTTGTAACGAGGAACATCTTCTCCCGATATCTTATGGTTGTACTCAAGTTGTGTAGGTCCTTTGACTTGAGATACTGAAGACATCTTGTGGATGGATGATCATATTTTGATTATGACTTATGAATCCCTAGCCACGGGATCTTTAAAATGACAAAAATTGAATACGATATGAAGTCCTCGAAGATAATTGTGTGGTCTAGATGGGATCATCCACCCATGGAATTTAAAGAGATTTACTCAAGAAATGAAATGCAATGAAATCCTTGGCCAAGATAGTGGAAATATTAGAAGAGTTATTGATGATTTTCCTACACACATTAGTAGTAACTCGGGTGACCATTAGGGTTGATAGTTGACCTTACCCCTAAGTCATTCATATGTCTTCTATGGATAAAGGATTATACGTCTATGGTAACGATGGACAGACAGGTTCCATAAGGAAGTTATGATATGCAATATATCTCCAACAGTATGTGGTATACAACTCAACCTATCGATTGGGTTAAATCAATTCTTGATTAATTAATCTATATGTTGATGTGGATAATTAAATAAGGTCGATCAATAAGGTGTTATTAAGCACATAGAGTTATTAACTAGTAAGATACATGAACCAAAAGGGTCACACACATAAGGTCTATAGATGTTAATACATATAGACATAATTATGAGGGTTTTTCTGAAAAATCTATATATCAAATTTATATAAGTAAAGGGAGAACGGCCATTGACGAATTGAGACCGCGAGGCCATTGAAAACACACGAGTCAAGAGTCAAAATAAAGTCCAAACTTACCAATTTTAAGATTAATTCATGAATTGAGGGGTATAATGGTAAAAATGGGTCAAATCCACAGTGAATTAGTGAAATTCTTGATGATCTCTTTGAATTTGATCAAATCGGACAAAAAATCTGTGAAAGGAATAGGGAAAATTGATATTTTAAGAAAGAGGACTCGAAGATGAATCCATGGAATAAAAAATCACTCAATTTAGATTCGATTTCATGGAGAAATCATTGAATGACAGAGGAGATTTTTCCAAAAATATAAAGAGCGAAAAAACCAAAAATAAGAATGAAATTAACTTAAAGTACGATTCTAAATTAAAATTAAAAGGTATACGAAGATAGATTAGGATGAAACACGATCCCTAAACCCCAATTGCGATCCAATTGATCCAATTAATTGCCAAAATTAAGGCTATTCATCAAAATTTAGAAAATCGCAATCGTGGAGTTCAAGCGTCGATTTCTTCCTCGTCGATCATCGAAATATTGACCTCAGGCACTCTCTGGTCACGGAAAAGGGTCTAGAAGCGATTGGGAACAAGAGATTCAAGAGATTTATTGTCTAAACAGTTTAATTAAGTTGAATTTCTCTCGAATGCTTTACAATCTCAAAGAACATTTCAATTTATAGGGCGATTTGGGCATAACCGTTCGATCGTGATTTAATTCGCGATCAACGGCTCTCATGAAATGCATCGGATGCGAATCGTTACCGTTAAGTCGTGGCCGTTGGATCTTCGATAGACCGCTGAGATGAAGCCACATCGTGATTGTTATAAAAATTCATGTAAAGTCCGCCGTTGGATCACGATCGGACGCTCAGATGCGTTTTTTGTCGATTTTAATCTCAACCGTTATAACTCCTCTTGATCAATGGCTGAGATCAAAATGCGTCGGATGAATCAGATCTCGCCACGTACCACCATGCTTTAAGTAAAGATCGACGATCACGATTTGATCACGTGATCGGATGTCCTATGTTGCGCCACGTCGCATCGCGCCCTTGATCATCGATTGCGATCAATCGGACGCTCCAGGTTGTGCCACGTCACCTGCGCGTTATAAATAATCTGAAAATTTGATTTTAAATTAGAAGAAAATATTTTTAATTCCGAAGAATTCAAGGAAAAATCTATAAAAATTAGAGAATTCATAAATTTCAAAATATAACTCCAAATTAATCCAAATTTCTTTCATTTGTGATCAGAAATTAAATTATTTGTCATTCTAAAAAGTCAAATTTAATAAATAGCAAGAGATTTAATTTCTATTTCAAAAATACATTCATCTCTTTATGATTTTAAAACTTAGAAATTTAAATTGATGTTTATAGAATGATTTATCCTATTATTTAACTTTAAAAACTAATTATAATCTTAAGAAAAGATGGGTTATGAAATTACTTATCTTTAATTCATCATAATTAACCCTAAATTAAAGTATTTTGCTATTATAATGACTTTTTCATCGAATGATAGATAAACACTCATAAATATGATAACATGCATAGGAATGAAATATTTTATGCCTCAATATGCATAAATAATCGTGTATTATCATGTCTAATTAGCATGTTATCAACCACAACTCAAGGTGCCCATGTAAGCCTTATGAGAATTCTATCTTTTCTTCTCTTTCTCTCTTGGTGAAGAGCTTTGAATAGCATATCCAACCATCTGAGGATTTTGAGGATACTTGATGCATGACCACGGTGATAAGCCCAGTCGTGCACCGAACTACTAAGGGTGGATCTAGAGTTGAAATACTGATGGGGTGAACTTACTAGAATGCAATGACCTATTAATGCCGACAAACAAGCAACCTTCCCGCACGTCGACTCTGGAGCGCTGGGGTGTGCCGAGTAGTATCAATCAGGGAGACCTTCCGATCCACGTCTGTGCCGGCTAGAGAGCCTCGAGTCGTCGATGGGAGCTCGACAGTCAACCCAACGGATTAGACCACGGTCTCAATCCTATCAAGTCATCTAGTCACTCGTCCTAAACTAAGTCCGACTGCGGTTGAAGCAGATGCGAGAAATACTGAAGGAAATATAGTACTTCAAAGTAAGGAGAAGGGGATGCGTGCTTAACATGCGGGGTGCGAGCCCGGTCGGTCGAGATGGGGGCGGTCGTTTGTACGCGGCACGAACAGTCAGCAGAAGGTGGCCGAGCAGGTGTCGCCGAGAACTGATGAGCGAATCGGACGGAAAGTACTCACGAGCCGTGAAGGGAGCAAGTGACCGGGTGCCCGTGGGCAATGGGTAGAATCCGACAGGGAGCTACCGGGCTACTACAGGCGTGGTTAGTGGTGGGAGCTGAGAGAGAGAGAGAGGGGGGGAAGTCAACCCCCAGTTCTGTGATCAATCGACCGGCGGACGCGAGCTGGCAATCTAAATCGAGATCGCGGCGCGCCTTGGGCAGGCGTGAGAGTGAAATCGCACACTTGGGAAGTTGCGCCGCAGGGAGAGGGTACTACCTGGTGCTGGCGGATTCAGACAGGCGATGGAGGCGTTGACCGCTGGGGAGAAGGGAGAGCGCAGTCGCGGTTGGTACAAGAGGGGGAAGAGGAGTCAGAGAGGACGCCGAGGGGAGACTTTCCGGAGAGAGAGAGAGAGGTTGTGGCAGCTCGGGAAGGTGACAGTCGGCGGGGTCAACGCGCGAACCTTAGATGGGCGGAACGGGGAATGGGGCGATCTTAGTGAGCCATGAACTCGGTGGCGATTTCCGAAATTCAGTGGAGGGCGAGTCGGTCAAGCGGGGCGCATGGGAACTTGGGGAAGATTGGTAAATGATTGTCGACCGGTGATTCTTCTGAATGATTTTTGAGCGGTTGCCAGCGCGACAAGCTGCGAGGAGGACGCAGAGAGAGGCGAAGGGATTGGGGCCAACTGGATGAGGAGCTGGGTACGATCGAAGTGAGAGGGAGGGGTGAGGGTGATGGGTGTCGCGAATTTGAGGGGTCGCCTGGAATCCCAAACCTGAGGGGTCAGGAATTTCGTGACCCTTAGAATTCACGAATTCAAACCGCGTCAGGAATTTGTGGGAGTCGCAGAAAGTTGGATTCGGGTGGACACCACTTGCGGGAGGGGGAAATGGAGATCGGAGGCAAGGTGACGTGCGACGGGCGTCTCGAGAAATCGGGACGGGCGGATTGGAGAGGTGGAGGGGGAAAATCGGGGATGGGCGTCAGGACGTGGATGACGGAGAAACGGAAAAGAGAGGGGGGTTCGATCGTTAGTGGTGATTGGAATCGTCAGGTGGGTGAGCGCGGAAATGGAATTGGGGAGTTCGCCAGAATTCGAGGATCGTGGAGGGAAGGGGTAATGCGGGGTATGCGCGTTGAGCGACGTTCGAAATTGGGGGAGGGCGACAGAACTCAGGGAGGATGGGCGTTGAGCGTGGAATGGTCAGGAATGAAATTGGGGCTGCGTCGGAGAAAGGAGCGCGCGAGGAGCTTGGTGAGGAGGTCGGAGAAGGGTGGGGAAGGGGAGAAGATTGGGATTGCGACGGTCATTGGACGAGAATGAGGGAAGGGAAAAGGGGGAGTTTCGGCTGGGAAGGGAGGATGATGATGAGGATGGTGGTGCTGGGCAAGGGTGGCGACGGCACGAGGGCGGCGGCGGCGGCGGCACTAGGGCGGCGACAACAACTGGTCCAACAGCGGCGGAGGTAGCGGGGATCGAGGCAAGGGGAGGCGGCAGCTTTGGCGGCGGCACTAGGGCAGCGACAACAACTGGTCCAACAGCGGCGGAGGTAGCGGGGATCGAGGCAAGGGGAGGCGACAGCTTTGGCAGCGGGCGCAGCAGCGGCACATGATCCCACGGCGGTGGCGGTGGCGGAGGTGACGGTTGGTCTCCTTCCTCGATCTTCCTTGAGCAGTCACTTGAGAGGGAGTTCACTCCTTTCTTTCTTCAAATGATGGCTAAGGTTTGTGGGGGAGGGGGAGGGTCCCTTCCCCTCTTATAGAGCCCATATTGGGCTGAGAGGTGGAAAGGGGCCCACTTGAGGCCCACAACCCAAAAAGCCTAAACATGCTCATAGAAGTAAAGGTTCACAAGGAGAGGGACTTCCCGAATAGGTTCCCGAAAAGGGAAGAACCCATCCGGAAGCCTAAAGAGAGAGAGGAAAATATGCAAAGGCTCGCTTAAACACATGCGGGCTAAGAAAGTTCATAATAACAAAATATAATAGAGAAGTCTACACGCGCGCGAGCCCGGGTGTGATGTGTCGTGGCGAGACGAGGTCCTCACTTGGTGTAGTGGAAGTCGGCATCCTTCGTCTTTGCCTGTCGAGGGGGCTGGACACGCGCGGGTGTCGGCTCCTCCGGCGCCGTGGTGTCATGCCTTGGTGGCGACGGGGGTCGTACGCCACCAATACTGCTAGAGGCTACTGACGAATTGAGACCTCGAGGTCTTTGAAAACAAATGGTCAAGAGTCAAAACAATTACCAAACTCACCAATTTTATGAAACTAATACGAATTAATGAGTATAGTGGTAGATAAGGGTTGAATCCACATAGAATTAAGGTAATTTTGAGGGATCTTTTGAAATTCGGTCAAATCGGACAATGAAATGTGGATAGAAATTAAGGAATTTAATATTTTTAGAAAGAAGACTCGAAGATGAATCAACAGAATAAAAAATAATTGAATTTAGATCAAGATTCACGGAGAAACCATTCAATGATCAAGAGACAAAATTTCTGAAAAATAAAACCAAAATTTAAAATTGAAATTGAAATTGATTCAAATTACAAAACGAAATTGAAATCAAAATCCATATGAAGGAAGGTTAGGATGAAACACAATCCCTAACCCAAGACTACGCTCGAATTGATCGAATTAGTCGCGGATTCAAAGGCTTTTCATTCCGAATTCAAAAACACGATCGTTAATGTTTAAGTGCCAATTTCTTCTTATTCTCTCAACAAAATCTCATTTTCAAGCACTCCATGGATACGAAAAATGAGTCTAGAGGCGATTGGAAGCAAGAGATTCAAGGGATTTTCGTGTCTAAACAGTTCGATTACTTGAATTGTCCTAGAATGCTTTACAATGTCAAAGAACATCTCAATTTATAGGGTGAATTGGGCGTAACCGTCTGATCGTCATTTAATCTTTGATCAACGGCTTTGATGAAATGCACGATTGTGAATCGTTATGATTAAGTCGTGCACGTTGGATCTCTGATGGGCCGCTGAGATGATGCCACATCGTGTGCGTTAGAAGTAATGCATTGAATCGCCGCCATTTGAACTTGATCAAGCCGCTCGGATACGTTTTGTCGGTTTTAATCTCAGCCGTTATAGCTCCTCAAATTAACGGCTGAGATTAAATCATTTTAACATGATTCACTGGTGAATCAGATTGCGCCATGTACCCCCGCCTTTAAGTGACGATCAACAATCACGATTAAACGCGCGATCGGACGTTTCAGATTGTGCTTCATCACCTACACACTTATAAAATCGATTTAAAATTCAATAAATTGATTTTAAGTTCATAGAAAAATTCATAAAAATCCTGAAAAAATGATTAAAAATTCAGAAAAATGTAGAAAAAATTTGAAAAGTTCATAAAAAATTAGAAAATTCATAACTTTCAAAATATGACTCCAAATTAATCCAAATTTGTTTCATTGGATCATAAATTAAATTATCTATCATTCTAAAAAGTCAAATTTAATGAATAACAAGAGATTAAATTTCTATTTCAAATATATACTCATTTCTTTAAGATTTTAAAACTTAGAAAAATATATGTGTATATAAAATGATTTCTCTTATTATTTAACCTAAAAAATTAATTATAATCTCAAGTAAAGATGGGTTATGAAAAGATTATCCTTAATTCATCATAATTAACCCTGAATTAATGCATTTTAAGGTTATAATAACTTTTTCATAGAATGATAGATAAACACTAAAAAAATATGATAACATGCATTAAAATGGAATGATTTATGCCTTAATTTGCATTAATGATCATGTATTTTAATGTTTAATTAGCATGTTATCAGTTACACTCTTGAATAGATTCAAGAACTCTTTAAAGAAAACTGTGTAAGTATGTTTTCTCATACATACTAGATGATATGATCATTTGTTCTTGGTGCCTCAATGTTTAGAATATCCGATTCGATGTATTCTATTGCCTTCGATGTTTTGATCAAAATTTTGGAAGGCTTATCGACCACAGAACCTAACACAAGACTCAAGAATGACTTAAAATATGGTCAAATATCAAACCTAATTGGTCACTCAAGTTATTACTGATCAATGGAGGAACTCCTCGAAGATTTTCACCAAATTAGACAAGGATTTCATTGCATCTCATTCCTTTAGCCAATGTCCTTAAATACTAAGGGTACATAATCCCATCTTGACCACACAATCATCTTCGAGGACTTCATGTCGTACCCAATATATGTCCTTATAAAGATCTCATGGCTAAGGATTTATAAATTATAATCAAAACACGACCATTTATCCAAAAGATGTCTTTGGTGTTTCAAGTCAATGGACCACATACACAACTATGACATGAATCAACCTAATTGATAAGTGTTGGGAGCTGGGCTTGACAAGCTCTCCAAATTTTTTATCAAAACATTGATTGTAATGGAAGATGTTGATTCAAAAATTCAAAAAAGTTAAAGCACCAAGAATATATGATCTAATCATTTATTCTATATGATCATATCATCTAGTATGAATAAAATTCATACGTACATGTATCATTTGAAAGAGTTTTTCAAGCAGTTCATGTGTCTAGTCTCTAGAGGTATTTGGATGATCGCTAAATGATTGGATCTCCTCTAGAACACTTGTCACCACGAAAGGAAGAGAAGAGGGAAGAGTTTTCCACTAGGCTTCAATGAGAACCCTTGTTATGATCATTCTCCCCCTATTTATAAACTTTGAGAATATGAACTATTCACAAAAAGCTTTATATTTATGTCTATATCTACCAATGCCCATTGACCTTATATATGTGACCCTCTAAGTTCATATATCTCTCTAGTTAATGACTCCATCAACCCAATAATACTTATTGGTCTTCCTTATCAATTAACTATATCAAAATATAGATTAATTGACTAAGGATTGATTTAACCCAATTAAAAGGTTGAGTCGCCAGCTCGGTGAGCGCCAAGCTACACCACGTGCTTAAAGAGATATAGAGTATATCAGAACTCCTTCATGGAATAGTGTCATCATCGATTACCGTGTACGTATAGACCTTTGTCTATGAGAGACTCATGAATGACTTAGGGTATAGTTAGTTGTCAAATCCTAATCAGTCACTCAATTTAGTACTGGTGCAAGTACAAAATCATTAAGAACAACTTCTCTATGATTTCCACTACCTTGGCCAAGGATTTCATTGCATCTCATTCCTTGAGTCAATCTCCTCTTATACTGAGGGCTGACAATCTAATCTTTACCATTCAATTACCTTTGAGGACTTCATGTTGTATCCAATCTATGACTTTTTGGAAGTCCCGTGGCTAGGGATTTGTAAGTCATATTCAAAACATGATCATAGATCCATAAGATGTCTTTGGTGTCTCAAGTCAAAGGACCACATCCATGACTAGGCCATGAATCAACCTGATTGACAGTTTGATATAATATCATTTAGCCATTCATATGGATCAATTAAATGAACTCTTTCTCCAAAGAACACTCGCTATCTATCCTTAGTGTCTTTGCAATGATGGCAACTGACGAGACGAAACCGCGAGGTCATCGATTTCACACAGTCTTGTGTGAAAAATAATTCCAAACTTACCAATTTGAAGAAAATAATTTGAATTGAGGGGTATAATGGTAAATAAGGGTCGAATTCATAGGGAATAAGGAAATTTCTGATGTTTTCTTTGAAATTGATCAAATCGAATGATAAATCGATGGTAGAAATTGGGGAAAATGGTATATTAGGAAATATAACTTCAAATCACTTCCAAGGAATCAAGAATCATAGAAGTTGAAATCGCAAAATTAACGAAATTGAGGCAAAATTAAACTTGAAATCCTAATCTAAATCGAAATCAAACTTTATTGGATGATATATTAGCAAAAACCGCTTCCAATAATCCCAAATAGTGATCAAATTAACATGATTAAACTGCTTAATTGTCGAAAACATGAAGAACGTGATGTGGAGATTCAAGCGTCGATTTCTCATTCTCTACTCAACCAAATCTCAACTTCAAGCGCTCCGTGGATGCGGAAATGGGTGTAGGAGAGGATGGAATCGAGATGTTCGAGAAGGGAGGTGTCTAAACAGATCAATTTTCTTGATTTCTAACTCGAATCTCTTACAAATCAGAAGAACACCTTGTTTTATAGGGCATTTGGGTGTAACCGTCCGATCGAAACGATCGACGGTTACGATGGAACGGTCCATCATGGACCGTTTCAGAAATGTTGCGGCCGTTGGATCTGAGATGGAGCGCCAGGATGAGTTATTTGAGATTCATTATAAAACGCATGAGATCGCATCCCTTCGATCGCGATCCGACGGCCGAGATGTGTAGCGCGCGATTCAATCCGGACCGTTATAACTCCTTGAATTTAAGCACGTGCGCTGATGTGATCCAATGGACCGTACACTCACCCGATCGACGCGCGATGTTTTGCGCTCCGTCCGATCCGACGCACCACAATTGGCCACGTCACCTGCACTCAAAATAGTTGTGTGGAACTTAGTCCCACACGGAGAAAATTAAAGAAACCTAACAGGTTTATAACGTGTGCGAAATAAGAGGGTTAGCTTAAATTCTGAATAAAGAATGCTTATATGTACAATAACCCATATACATACGATAAATATAAATATGCACACATGTCACCTATGCGCCACGTAGGCGCTGCCACGTGGCCCCACGCAAAAAAAACCCCCCTTTTGCTTTATTTTAAATCATTTTTAACATTTAAAAATCTTAAAATTAATCAAAAAAATTCGAAAAAAGCCCTAAAAATTAGAAAATTCATAACTTTTAAAATGTAACTCAAAATTAATCCAAATTTCTTTCATTTGATCCGAAATTTAATTATCTATCATTATAAAAGGTAAAAATTCACAAATAATGAGAGTTTTAAATTTTATTTCAAAAACATAATTATTTTTTAAGTGTTTTCTATTAAGAAAATACTAATAAATGTTTATAAATTGATTTCTCTCATTATTTTAGCTCTAAAAATATATATAATCTCAAGTAAAGATGGGTTGTTAAATTATTTATCTTTAAATCATCATATTTAACCCTAATTTAAAGTGTTTTTGAGATTATAATGTCTTTTTCATGGAATGATAGAAAAATACGCATAAATATGATAACATTCATGGAAATAAAATGATTTATGCTTTAATATGCATCAATAATCATGTTTTATCATGTTAATTTAGCATGTTGTCAGCCACATGTTCAGACATACTCATCATATGAGCTGAATTAGATAGTGTTATTCTTTCTGAATAATTCGATGTTCTTCTCATATCCACGAATAGGAATATTTATAATATTTTTTCCAAACCAATGATCACTGTATTATGATTGATTCATAATTCGATCCTATACATGTTATCATATTTATGAGTGTTTATCTATCATTCTATTAAATAGTCACTATAATATCAAAATACATTAAATTAGGATTAATTATGATGAATTTAAAATAAATAATTTTATAAACCATCTTTAATTGAGATTATAAATAGTTTTTAAAGTTAAATAATGAGAGAAGTCATTTTATATACATTCATTTAATTTTCTAAGTTTTGAAATCTTAAAAAAAATAAATGTATTTTTGATATATAAATTAAATTTTTTTATTTTGACTTTTGATAATGATAGATAATTAAATTTCTGATCAAATGAAAGAAATTTGGATTAATTTGGAGTTATATTTTGAAAGTTATGAATTTTCTATTTTTTAGGGATTTTTTTATTTTTCTGAGTTTTTATGAATTTTTAATGAATTTCTAAAATTCATCATATACATTCATCATATACCTGTCATCTGTGGTGAGTGAACATGAATGTATCAGTGAACCAAAATTATGAAAATTGAGAATCTTATAATAGGTCCATCGAAGTTCTTAGTTTCACATTCAATTTAATAACACCACATGAAATAAATAAATTCAATTCAATACAAAAATTAATCACATCAATGTTTTACACAATAAACATGACAATCATGTTTAATAATTATGAAATAATAATTTAAATTTTTGAAATAATGATTGGAATTTAAATCTTAAATTATTCAATAGAAAAAATCCCAAAATAAATAATAAATGAATTAAATGAAATAAAAATTAACAAACATAATTTCTTTGAGTTAATAAATCTATTTTCTATTTTTCTTGATTTCTTAAAAAATTGGATTTTTCTAGAATTTTTAGTCATTAAAAATAATATAGAAAAATATCTTTTTCTACAATTTTTTTTAATTCATGGATCCTCTTATTGGGTTGTGTAGACACAATTATCGAATCCACTAACCCAATAAGACCCAACGGGTCTGATTCAGTCAAGTTTAGATTCAATAATTGGTCCAGGTTGATCTGGTCAAATCGGGTTTTACCCAATAAAACTTAGGGAGGGGTCGGTTTGACTGGCCTTGCATCCCACGTGTGTCCCACATGAAGTGGGCCCCATCTTATATGTGGGGTGACCCTCTCTATGGCGGCGTACCTAATTTGGGACATGATGGAGGGACAAAGCCCACTAAGATAGATGTCAGCGAAGAGCTCCTCGCAATAGCGCTTTGACGTCACAAGGTCTTTGGTGGGGGGGTTCATAGAGGTCGACCTCTTAAAGAAATCCCTAAAAGTGACCGAACTGGACTTAGAGATCTCTACCACCTGACTGATTTTTATCTGGTTGACATACATTGTCTCAAGGGTTTTTTAGAGGGAGCGCATCAGCTTGATGGACGTGTGAGACTAAAAAATGCTCTAATCGATGTTGTGAAGCATCTAAGTGATAATGGCTAAGTCAAATTACGACCAAGAGGCATAAGACAGGTCATGAAGCAGTAGAGTGTCATCCATGAGATGATGAAGAAGACTTTGAGACTCAAGAAAGAGCTCGACTTTAGAAGCTTATGCTGCATAATTACGGCTGTTAAAATTGTAAGCAGGACAAGTAAGTTGTGAGGTGATTGAAAGATAAGGCGAGAAAGTCAATAAAGTAGGAAGCACTATAGGAGGGAGAACCACAATAGTGTCGGCCCGAGAAGCCGGGATGGTTAGTAAAAAGTATCCGCCACCCAGAGTCAAAGAGGATGGAGAGGACATGTAATCCCTAGGGGATGCCATACATTGTTGGTGGAGACTTGATGATATGTCAGGGCAAAAAATCTAGGCATGATAATATGCCTCATCTAGAGCAAAGCAACTACTAGGTCAATGATAACAATGCTCGACAGCGATGACGGTTGGAGACGATGATGAAGAGGAGACTATGCTAGAGTTGGAGGAGGTGATGCACTAGAAACGATGACTATAATGCCTTATGATGATGGTAAAGGCAATGACAAGAGGAGTTATGGCTCTAATACCATGTTGATAGTGAGATCAAGAAATGATAGAATTGCACTTAGAAAAGGTCATACATAGGTCCTTATATAGGAAGTGAAGATGAGGGGTCCTAAGTAGGTCAAGATCTTGATACCACTATCATACATTCTTCAAGACCATTCCCTGACTTATATGACGGGTACTGCTCCTTCAAGAATTTAACTTATAAATTAAAGATAAGCAGGGCAGAAAGAACTCAATGGCAAATCACTTTCTGTGTCTCCAAGTTCCGAAGAAATGAGACATTAGGACATATTCCCTGATGGACATCTTCTTGCTATATCTAGAAGAAACCTAGGTTTGTAGATATTGTCAATTTCTTATAGATGGGATCAATCCTAGACCATTGGACTAGGCAACGTAGATTAAAATCTTCCATGATCTCAAATATTATTTTTGAGAACCATTATTGTCTAGTCACCAAAAATTTCTACCAAGGCTAGACAACTGATTCAAATGGAGGAGATCCATATGAAATAATTTTTTAGGCCTCTTAGTGGAGATCTATGTCTTCTTGTCAAAGCTAGATTTAAATTTTCCCATACTTGAAGCAAGTCTCACAATTTTTAAGCTCCTCTTCTAGTTTTGCAGGCAATCCTTTGACGAGTTTAAATCAGCTGAGTTTCTTAATATTGTGATAACAATGATATCCTAATCTTCCATGCCACAAATCAACCTTATTTTCTTCACACTTGGTCATTAGGAACAGTTGAGAATGCCTAATTTCTTCAAGGTCAACTAGATAAATATTTTTGACCCATTTTCCAATGAGTACTTTCCTTGTTTCTTCTTCAAGGATGTTGCATCCTATTCTGATAAATTAGGCAATCATTTCACTGTCGCATAAATGACTCATGCTGAATAGATAATTATAGAGACCATCCACACAAAAATATTTTTTACTAAAATGTCATCATCAAAGGAAATCTTGCTAATAACTCAAATTTTTCCGGCATTGTTGTCCCCAAAGGTAAACATTCCCTCCAATTTTCTTTTCTACTTACTGAGACATCTCTTTTCACCAATCACATGCCTTGAACATTCACTATCAAAGTACTATTTTTAGTCTACCATAAGTGTACCTGCAAGAATGGAAGGATTTAGTACCAAGGCATTGAACCCCAAATAGATCCAACACTCACAATCTGAAAGTAACTATGATATTTATGAGGCCCACATGGGTAGAATGACACGTTCATTCCAAGACCCAATCTAAAATCAGATAGCATCAGTGGAAAGGGGATACTAGGTTGTCCAACTAGATAACGATGATCAGCCATGGGATGCACTAGCATATGATGTATAGGAAATGTATTTAGTGCACTAATCAAAGTCCTTTGCCCAATATTCCTAGGTTGTGGAGTGATACTTGAGGTTGGTGAGCTATTACAACTCCTTGGGTAGAGTTTACTAGGATACTGAAAACTAGGGGATTGTCCTACAAACCCAAAACTATGAGAGTATCTATACCTTCTATCATTCCTAGACTTATCATTTAGTTCATACTTCCTATCTATTTTCCTTGACTTGATTTCCTCATTTTGTAAGATTATTCTACTTTATTTATCTTGGTTTTGCTTATCTACTTTCTTAGTCTAGACCTCGTCTAGACTATAGCCAAATCATTCATTGCTCAAGGATAGTCCATTGCTACTCAATAACATGTCAAGTGCCCTTTGGCTATTGAGTAGTCTCTCGTAGAACTCATCCTAGGCTTTAGCCACAAGTGGTTCAGCGAGTGCAACTAATCTTGAGAACTCAATTGTCTCCTTAAGAATGTTCTCCTTAATTATCCGTGTGTTTTCTAATTCTAATTCTCTAAGTCTCTCTAGTGCTTCTTCACCTTCATTTTGGAGCATCATTTATCTTTTGCAAATCTTCAATTAAGCAAGAAATCTTGGCTAAGTGCTGTAGATTTTTATTTTTAACCTCCTTTAACTCCTTCCTGGTGATCTTAAATTTTATAAATACTTCTTTCATTGCTTCTTGGAGATACTCTGGTGAAGCATCTCTAATATCATACTCCCCTTTTCTAGAGTTGGCCATGAGACACAAGTTTACTTCTTCATCTTTAGGTGTCTTCCTCGCTTTTTTCATTATCGCTTGAGTTACTCCATGCAATCTTCAATGCCTTCTTCTTCTTCTTCTTCTTCTTCTAACCATCCTTCCAAGAAGATTTTTTTTCTTTAGTTTCTCCTTCTAGTCCTTCTCTTCATGCTTCTTCTTCAGCCTCGTACAGTCTTCCTTAGAAAAGACTTGGTTTCATGTGCTAAAACACACTTTAGACATCTTTCATGCTCTTCTTTTACTCCTAATTAGCATTGTTATCTTCCTTGATAACATAGCTATATCTTCATCATCATCTAAAGAAGCGTCATCAGCACATCAAGAAATCCAATTTTCTTTCTTTTGTAACAGTGGGTTTCTTTATGCTAAAATTCATCTCCTACATGGTGAGTGAGCCATCAATCTCTATGATCCATACTAAAAATTTTTGCCTCTTCAATTGAAATAACCTTAATTTTTGACTCAGGAAATAATGCATTCATGAACTTCTTATTCTTCTCTAAGGTTGAGTACTCCTTGTTCATATTTTTCATCACATTGATTAGGCATTGAAAGGTTCAAACATCTCCCATTTGTTCACCTTTCTTCTGGGTAAACAACTCAAAGTTGTTTACACATATACCTCTTTGATTGTCTCGTACCAAGGATTCATGCTAAAATAAGTTGGTCCTATATCTCTTTAGTTATTTTAAAACTTGAGACTTGATGATGGGTTGTAATATCTATGGCAATAAGAAGTATGTTTCTCGCTTGAGCATTGACCTCCTATTCTAATTCGATGAGGTCATAGAAGTCAGATTTGAAGCCATTCACAATCGCATTCCAAATTGCATATTTATTTACCATAATATATGCTTTGCCTCTTGATTTCAAGATGGGTCAGAGGAAAGAGTTTAGAATCACCACCTGTTCTAGATTGACTAGCTGATTGTTTAGATCAAAATGTGCAAGTCTCATTCATATACCAATTGAAATGCCCAAACTAGATGGTGAAATAACTAAGAGGGGGACGGTGAATTAGTTGATTTTCCATATTTCTGTTTTCTAACCATTCATATGAATTTGTTAATTATTCACTCCAATCCTCACGTTGCTCATCCAACAAATATTTTTATGCTAGATAGGTATCTGACAAAGCGAATCCGCGAGGTCATTGAACACACACATACTTGTGTCAAAAAATTACCAAACTCACCAATTTAGAGAAATAATCATGAATTAGATAGTATAGAGGTGAATAAGTGTCTAATCCACAAAGAATTAAGGTATTTTTAGGTGTTCTTTGGAATTCAATCAAATTGGACAATGAATTGAGGTGTGATTTTAGGGATTTGATATTTTTTATAAAGATAACTTGAAGACGAATCCATGGAAACAAAAATTACAGAATTTAGATCAAGATTCGCGGAGAAATCAACAAGCACAAATTAGATAGAAAATTGAAACGCTAAGAGATAGAAAACTAAATTAAAGTCTAAAATTCGACTAATCTCTGATTTGAAATTGAAATCTAACATTATAGGAAGAAAGATTAGGAGGAAAAAATAAATTCTAATTTGAGATAATGCTCAAATTATTCCAATTACTCGCCGGATCAAAGGCTTTTCATTCCGTGAATTCTAAGATGATCATCGACATTCATGAAGAGCCTTTAATTCTCACTTTTAAACACTCATTGGATGCATAAATTGATCTATAAGACGAAGAAAGCAAGAGATTTGAGGATTGAGATCTCTAAACAATTTGATTACTCAAAAAAACACCCAAGAATGGCTTACATCATTGAAGAACATGTCAATTTATAGGCAAAATTGGGCTTGACCGTTGGATTTGACTCTTCATCTTCAAATAATGGCTTATATGAAACCCTTGGATGCGAATCGTTGCCATTAAGTTGCGTCCATTCGATCGGAGATGAAGCGCCTAGATTTTGCCACGATGCATGTGAAGAAGAATCATCGTGCGATCGCATCCCGTCTGATCGGAAATTGACGTCTGAGATATCTCCACGCGTCCGTCAAATTCCATGGGACACATTTAATCTCAGCCGTTATTACTCTTCAGATCAACGGCTGAGATTAAAATGCACATGTGTGTGCCACGTGGCATTCTCATATGCTGCCATGTGGCGCTGCATTTTGCCCGTGCCATATCATCACGTGATAAAAATATATAATTTTTTTTCATTTTAATTCAAAATAAATCGAATTAAATTCATTAAAAATTTAGAAAAATTCCATAAAAATCCCTAAAAATTAGAAAATTTATATCTTTCAAAATACAACTCCAAATTCATCTAAATTTATTTTATTGGATTAGAAATAAAATTATCTATCATTCTAAAAATTTAAAATATTTAAATAACAAGAGAATAAATTTTTATTTCAAAAATACACTCATTTCTCTTATAAATTAAAAATTAGAAAAATAAATGAGTGTAAAAAAAGTATTTTATCTATTATTTAACAATGAAAACCTAATTATAATCACAAATCTAGATGAGAATAATCTAATCTTTAAATTTTTCTCCTAATTATCCATGATTATCCCTAAATTAGTGCATTTTGATATTATAACTTAATTTTCATAGAATGATAGAAAATTTCATGTATAATTCGCATGTTATTAGTATCCAAATCCTAATACTAGTCTCGGGAGCACATAGTCTCCCCCTAGAGTCTCTCCTCACCAAGTTAGAGCCTCAAAAGTAATTATGAGTGAGTTAGTTTAGTCAGATCAAAGTCCAAACAAGAACTTTCAATTTAACTAGCTCATGCTCTCAGTTAGTTACCTCACTTTGTCGTTGTCCATTAATACACTATCACTCATCTTGTTTTTCATGAGGGACCAAAGCTATGCATATCACTTTTACTTCCCTTCGGGCTGGTTTGAAGTTTTTGAACCTGATCACCAATCCAGGCACTCTTCAAGTAGGTCGCTTATCCCTAATACCACATGATCTTGCAAGGTCAAAAGCATATACTCATTGATTTAACTTTCAAGTAAACTCCCAAGACTCGTCCCTTCTAGTACAAATTCACAAAAGAATCTCCCCTTCACCCTGAAAGGTAATTAGGACTCTCCTTGTCTCAACCTACCATGTGGGAGTGATCCTTACTATCCCTAATTCCTAACAAAACTAAAAAAAAATACAAAGATAAAAAGAATTTGATTTATCCCAACATGTATACATCAACATCATTATGATCTCCTATGTGTTTAAGCTATCACCTTCATGGCTATTAATGGAATCAAAGCTACTGAACGTAGTTGAGCGAGCGATATATATACTCTGGCGATTTTTTATGCTTCGCTCCCATCTTTCATCATCATTCGATCGTTCTTACGAGAACTTGTATAGAGAAGGATTTCGCGCTAAGCAGCAGTTCTTCCATACCAACTTAACTGCCCGGCGCTGCTATTGGCATAACAACCGGTACACCATAGGAACAATCAATCAAGAAGATAAGGTCTCTTATCTTGGAAGTAAGTTTTTACATTAGTTTGTTGATATAGATAAAACGAGAGAGTTTGCTCCGGGCAAGGGTGTTTTCCAGTTTTTGGGGGTCATCTAGAATTTATCATTATGAGGTTCTAAAAGAATGACCTAGAGATTCTCAAGCCAATACCATGGGTTTATTGTAACCCATAGTTTAAGGTCAAAATAAATTTTTAACTCACTTAATTATATACTTGTGAGAAAGGTTTTCAATCCATAAAAATCATAACAGTTCTCTTTTGATTTTATCAAATTTTTATCAGAAACAATTTTAAATTTGGGAAATTTTGTGATCTTAAAGAGCGAATAGGTTAAAATAATGTTACATTAGGAGGCACAATAAAGGGGCATGTAGGAGAGAGAAGATAGAGAGAAGTGTTTGACCCTATTGAGATTTCACAGTCCCCCTCAAGTTGGAGTATGGATACAAGCATGCTTAGCTTGGAAAATAGAAAGGTGAAAAAAAAAAAGAATTGAAAAGAATTACTGATATCATGAATGATAGGCCAGGAAGATAGCACCTTATCGATGTTGGCATTAATGCATGAGAAATGTTGGTGATAAGGATGACGACAATGGTACGTAGTAGAAGAGAGGTGTCAAAGAAGATTTGAGGGGTGGTGCCTCTTATGCTTGTTGTAGAGATAAATATGCAGCACCAACATATGATCTAATGTTGAGTTGTTCCCTACGAAGCCCGCACTCCTGCACATGGGTGCCTGGTGGCGTACGACCCCCGTCGCCACCAAGGCATGACACTACGGCGCCGGAGGAGCCGACACCCGCGCGCGTCCAGCCCCCTCGACAGGCGAAGACGAAGGATGCCGAGTTTCACTATACGAAGTGACCTCATCTCGCCACGACACATTTCACAGGGCTCGCGCGCGCGTGGAGTTATCTATCCAGTTTTTTATTTCATTATGAACTTTATTAGCCCGCACGTGTTTAAGCGGGCCTTTGCATATCTTCTTCTCTCCCCTTTAGGCTTTCGGGTGGGCTTTTCCCCTTTTCGGGATCCCATTCGTTAAGCCCTTCTCTTTGTGGACCATTTTCTATTTTTCTATGATTATGTTAGGTGTGGGTTGTGGGCCTCAAGTGGGCCCTTTCCTCTCTCGGCCCACTATGGGCTCTATAAGAGGGGAAGGGACCCCCCCACAAACCCTAGCCGTCATTTGAAGAAAAAGGAGTGTTCCTCTCTCAAGTGGCTGCTCAAGGAAGATCAAGGAAGGAGACCAACCGCCGCCTCCGCCGCCGCCACCGCCGCCGCACCACCGCGTGCCGCCGCCGTGCCCGCCGCCGAGACTGCCGCCTCTCCTTGCTTTGGTCGCGTATTCCCGAGCGTGCAGTCTACCCGCCGCCGTCGTCGCCGCCGCCATTGGCCGCCGCTACCACCGCCGCCGGAAAACTGCTCCACCATCCCTCCTCCTCCACGCACCTCCCCGTATACCTTCCCCATCCCTGTCATTCCCGATCATCCTCTCCACAGGCCTCCCACTACCAATACACCACGACGTTTTCCGCTATCACCCCAGATCTTCCCGAGTTTTCCACCCCATCTGATTCTCCCCTTTCCCATCAACATCCCCGTCCCGATCACCCACGAGATTCCGCATTCTTGACAAGCTCCATTCCACCGCCGCCACCTGCCAACCCATCCACCTCCCTACACCAGAAAATCGACGGAATTCCCGTCCGCCCCTGCCCCGTCCCTCGTGACTTCCGACGTTTTCAGATCTGCCACCTATCGGCAGATCTCCTCTTTCTTCCCTCCTCCCACGACCGTACGCCTTCCGCGTCATCTCAACCGATGCACCATACCTGCCCTCCCTGACGCCGCCGGTTCTCCCTCTCCCCTCCGACAGCTTCCCGCGCTGCCCATCCCTTACCCCGATCATTCCCACAGCACCCTCCGCAAAAATTCCTCCCCTGCTATTTCCCCAAATTCCCGAACCTTCTAACTCTCGAACGCCTCTCTCCCTCTCTCCCCGCTTGCGGAAACTTCTGACGCGCCTGTCGAACTTCCGATCGCTCCTCATCATTTCCGTGAGGTTCCGGCAGTCGATCGCCCGCACGACCCTCCCATCAGCGGAAATTAATTCCGCGCCTTACTTCTTACTCCTCCCTTCCTCAACGTCGCTCTCATTTCTCTCTCCACTCCCCTTACATTCTCCATCACCTCCCTAAACCGCGGCGTGCTCACCGTCCCACACGACCTTGACACCTGACGATTTTCCTGCATCTCCTCCCCAGCCGGAGGACGACACCAATTCACCCTCATCCGTCCGATATTCACCCCCCCCCATTTCCTGTCGGCTTCTGTACGCAGACGGCCACCGGCTCTGCTGTTGGACGGGAATCCGTTTACATCAAACCCGCAGAGTGACGCGATCGCGTTCTGCGTGATTTTCCGCTGCCACGATCGCCTACGTCCCTTGGAATTGAAGATTGCTCATAGTCGTCACCCAATCTTGAGTCCCAATCGAAAGCTACCCCAACACGAATCTCGCACCGCCGACCCTCGGCGACCCAAGGTTCCACCTTCTGATTTGCTTTGCTGAACGCCCGTGGCACGTATGAACGACCTCCTTCGCCCCGACCGACCGGGCTCACGCCCCGCAGGTTAGGCACACATTCCCCTCTATTTTACGTCGAAGTCTATATTTCTTTCGGTACTTCCCATGCCGTCTCAGCCGCCATCGGGACTTAGTTTAGGTTGAGTGCTTAGACGGCTTAATAGGGTCTTACGCGTGGTCCAACCCCTCGGGTTGACGGTCGAGCTCCCCTCGACGACTCACGGCCCATCGTCCTCGAGGACGTGGATCGGGAAGGTCTCCCGGACGAACACTACTCGGCACACCCCGGAGACTACGGAGGCGACACTTGAGACAGTTTTACGCATTTGCTTCTTTAGTATATCTCCTCATATTCGATTCCCCTAGTTCTTCCCTCATATCACGGTGTTAGATCGGTTTCACACCCGGTTCTACATCATCTTGGTATCGAGCACGAGCTGTGGTCGCTCATTGCGCTCGCCGCCTTTCTTCCATTTCATCTTCCGCATCATTAGCATCATTCATCCATTTAGACATTTAGATTTTATCCGACATTCATCATACATCACACTAGGGACAGCCCCTCTACCTCGTAGCCGGGTACATCGCCATGGTGGTCTCGACACGCTCCGCTAGAGCTACTATTCGCGAGGGGTCTACGTCCCCACCTCGGGACCCTAGAGGTCCCCCGGGCATTCCGATGCCCGACGGCGGAGTGGAAGGTGCTCGCCTTCGTCCCCCGCCCCCGGTTCGCATAGGATTAGGCGGTCCGACCTCTCCGAGGCCGGACCCACCTAGCCCTCACTCGTCCGATGGACGATCTACACGTGACTTAGTTTAGGTTGAGTGCTTAGACGGCTTAATAGGGTCTTACCGTGGTCCAACCCCTCGGGTTGACGGTCGAGCTCCCCTCGACGACTCACGGCCCATCGTCCTCGAGGACGTGGATCGGAAGGTCTCCCGGACGAACACTACTCGGCACACCCCAGAGACTACGGAGGCGACACTTGAGACGGTTTTCTGCTTGTTGCTTCTTTAGTATATCTCCTCATATTCGATTCCCCTAGTTCTTCCCTCATATCACGGTGTTAGATCGGTTTCACACCCGGTTCTACATCATCTTGGTATCAGAGCACAGGCTGTGGTCGCTCGACTGCGCTCGCCGCCTTTCTTCCATTTCATCTTCCGCATCATTAGCATCATTCATCCATTTAGACATTTAGATTTTATCCGACATTCATCATACATCACACTAGGGACAGCCCCTCTTCCTCGTAGTCGGGTACATCGCCATGGTGGTCTCGACACGCTCCGCCAGAGCTACTGTTCGCGAGGGGTCTACGTCCCCACCTCGGGACCCTAGAGGTCCCCCGGGCATTCCGATGCCTGACGACGGAGTGGAAGGTGCTCGCCTTCCTCCCCCGCCCCCGGTTCGCATAGGATTAGGCGGTCCGACCTCTCCGAGGCCGGACCCACCTAGCCCTCACATGTCGGCTTCACGTACGCAGACCCCACCGGCTCTGCTGTTCGACGGGAATCCATTTACATCAAACCCGCGAGTGACGCGATCGCGTTCGCGTGATTTTTCCGCTGCCACGATCGCCTACGTCCCTTGGAATTGAAGATCGCGTTCGCGTGATTTTTCTTGCATCTCCTCCCCAGCCGGAGGGCGACACCAATTCACCCTCATCCGTCCGATATTCACCCCCCATTTCCTGTCGGCACGTGCGCAGACCGCCACCGCTCTGTTGTTGGACGGGAATCCGTTTACATCAAACCCTGCAGAGTGACGCGATCGCGTTGCGCGTGATTTTCCGCTGCCACGATCGCCTACGTCCCCTTGGAATTGAAGATCGCGTTCGCGTGATTTTCTTGCATCTCCTCCCCAGCCGGAGGGACGACACCAATTCACCCTCATCCGTCCGATATTCACCCCCAATTTCCCTGTCGGCTTCGTACGCAGGCCTGCCACCGCTCCACTGTTGGACGGGAATCCGTTTACATCAAACCCGCGAGTGACGCGATCGCGTTCATGCGTGATTTTCCGCTGCCACGATCGCCTACGTCCCTTGGAATTGAAGATTGCTCATAGTCGTCACCCAATCTTGAGTCCTAATCGAAAGCTACCCCAGCACGAATCTCGCACTGCCGACCCTCGGCGACCCAGAGGTTCCACCTTCCGAGGTTTGCTTTGCTGAACGCAGTGGCACGCATCTGAACGACCTCCTTCGCCCCCGACCGACATGGGCTCGCGCCCCGCAGGTTAGGCGCACATTCCCCCTCTATTTTACGTCGAAGTCTATATTTCTTTCGGTACTTCCCTGCAGTCTCCGCCGCCATCGGGACTTAGTTTAGGTTGAGTGCTTAGACGGCTTAATAGGGTCTTACCGTGGTCCAACCCCTCGGGTTGACGGTCGAGCTCCCCTCGACGACTCACGGCCCATCGTCCTCGAGGACGTGGATCGGAAGGTCTCCCGGACGAACACTACTCGGCACACCCCAGAGACTACGGAGGCGACACTTGAGACAGTTTTCTGCTTGTTGCTTCTTTAGTATATCTCCTCATATTCGATTCCCCTAGTTCTTCCCTCATATCACGGTGTTAGATCGGTTTCACACCCGGTTCTACATCATCTTGGTATCAGAGCACAGGCTGTGGTCGCTCGACTGCGCTCGCCGCCTTTCTTCCATTTCATCTTCCGCATCATTAGCATCATTCATCCATTTAGACATTTAGATTTTATCCGACATTCATCATACATCACACTAGGGACAGCCCCTCTTCCTCGTAGTCGGGTACATCGCCATGGTGGTCTCGACACGCTCCGCCAGAGCTACTGTTCGCGAGGGGTCTACGTCCCCACCTCGGGACCCTAGAGGTCCCCCGGGCATTCCGATGCCTGACGACGGAGTGGAAGGTGCTCGCCTTCCTCCCCCGCCCCCGGTTCGCATAGGATTAGGCGGTCCGACCTCTCCGAGGCCGGACCCACCTAGCCCTCACATGTCGGCTTCTGTACGCAGACCCCCACCGGCTCTGCTGTTCGACGGGAATCCATTTACATCAAACCCGCAGAGTGACGCGATCGCGTTCTGCGTGATTTTCCGCTGCCACGATCGCCTACGTCCCTTGGAATTGAAGATCGCGTTCTGCGTGATTTTCTTGCATCTCCTCCCCAGCCGGAGGACGACACCAATTCACCCTCATCCGTCCGATATTCACCCCCCCCCATTTCCTGTCGGCTTCTGTACGCAGACCGCCACCGGCTCTGCTGTTGGACGGGAATCCGTTTACATCAAACCCGCAGAGTGACGCGATCGCGTTCTGCGTGATTTTCCGCTGCCACGATCGCCTACGTCCCTTGGAATTGAAGATCGCGTTCTGCGTGATTTTCTTGCATCTCCTCCCCAGCCGGAGGACGACACCAATTCACCCTCATCCGTCCGATATTCACCCCCCCAATTTCCTGTCGGCTTCTGTACGCAGACCGCCACCGGCTCTGCTGTTGGACGGGAATCCGTTTACATCAAACCCGCAGAGTGACGCGATCGCGTTCTGCGTGATTTTCCGCTGCCACGATCGCCTACGTCCCTTGGAATTGAAGATTGCTCATAGTCGTCACCCAATCTTGAGTCCCAATCGAAAGCTACCCCAACACGAATCTCGCACCGCCGACCCTCGGCGACCCAAGGTTCCACCTTCCGATTTGCTTTGCTGAACGCCCGTGGCACGTACGAACGACCTCCTTCGCCCCGACCGACCGGGCTCGCGCCCCGCAGGTTAGGCACACATTCCCCTCTATTTTACGTCGAAGTCTATATTTCTTTCAGTACTTCCCGCACCGTCTCCGCCGCCATCGGGACTTAGTTTAGGTTGAGTGCTTAGACGGCTTAATAGGGTCTTACCGTGGTCCAACCCCTCGGGTTGACGGTCAAGCTCCCCTCGACGACTCACGGCCTATCGTCCTCGAGGACGTGGATCGGAAGGTCTCCCGGACGAACACTACTCGGCACACCCCAGAGACTACGGAGGCGACACCTGAGACGGTTTTCTGCTTGTTGCTTCTTTAGTATATCTCCTCACATTCGATTCCCCTAGTTCTTCCCTCATATCACGGTGTTAGATCGGTTTCACACCCGGTTCTACATCAGTGCCGCTTGCATGTGCAGCATTGTGGATCATAGATACTCCCTAATGTGGGGACTGTGAAAGTTTCACATGATGTTGAGATAATGATGATGCCCTGAGCTAAGAATGGATGATGGGGACTCATGAAAAATGGTGATGCTAGTGCCAAAGAAAGAAGACAGAGAGTGTAGTGGTGATGTAGACAAAGGTGTGGCCAGAGAGATGTGATATAAGATAATGCAAAAAAGGTGAGACAAGAGACTGACAAGAGTTACAAAAGTAGGCCCTTTGTTTTCACTTAAATGGAAGGAGGGTATGTGTGAAACAGCTGCTTGGGAAAAAATTCATTTTCATTGCACTTTTTGGATCAAATTTATCAATCACATGATTTTTGTGATGCCACGTCATCTATAATCAATATAAGCCAACATTATTATGTTATTAACTATATTATACCTTAATATTCTAAACTCGGCTCCCTATCAATGTCAACTAGTATCGTCTGATTGTTTTCACTTTGCCAAATGGCAGTTCCACTGCATCACAGGCATAACCCATTTTTATCTTTTTAGTGTTTGAAAAATTGAAATAGATTCATAAATATAAATAATTTAAGATCTTATAAAATAGAAGTCATTCACAGTCATTTTCTTTATCAGATCACAATTTTAATTATCTATGCTTAAAATGAGAAATATCAAGGAAAACTAATGGTTGGTACTTCAGATATTTGATCATGAAAAAGGTCAAATATGACAATTTCATTAAATGATTCGAAAATGTTAAATTTCTGAATGTAGGCTAAATGGGATATTTACGAATATATAATAAGTTAAGAAAATAATCATTTTGATGATATAATTAATTGATTTAAATCAAACAAGGATCATGAAATTTCTAGTATAAAATCTATGTTGCGGCATGTGCTCACCACCAAATGATGGTCACAAACAATTGAAATGTCCTAATCCTGAGTCACACACACATAATATTAGAAACCCTTCGATTTCTGATGTGTCTAGGTATGACGTCCATATGGGTTTATCAGAATGTCCAAAATTATGATTCAAGCCATGCATAGATTGAATGACTTTCAACATGGTACTCATCATCAGTTTACATCATTGAGTCATTTGATGCGTTTTCTCTATGTGGCTTCATCACTGCCACTAGTCATAACTTTGAGTACAATGAGGTGACCATCCACACATCATGTCATAATGAATACCATGTCATTCATGATATTGTTCCATTTATCTTACTAAAACCTTGTATCCTTATTGACGGTAAAACATGCACCAAATAACCTCAATGCACTCTTAGAAAAGGCATATACACAATTGTCTCCCTGGTTCAAGAAATGTCCTCATTTCCTTCAATTTGTCAGATCGCATCGCCTGGCAGCCATCTTCCTACTTCTATCCATCTCTCTTTGCATTATACTCTTTCAACTAGTATGGAAAATAATCAAAGGGGTATGGCTAAACCTTGACATATAAAGTCGCCTCTAATATTTCCAAAAAAATAATCAAATGTCCATTTGTTGTAAGTTTATCATTTTTAAAGTTAAATTTCAAAAAGATAAATGAATTTGATCTTTCCCGTTGACTTTTTATGCCTTTTTTCTGCTTATATACATTGTGGTTCTCCCTGGCGAATGGGGACAATCGTTAAGCTTGCAGTCAATTGAACCTGGCCTATGAACTTCATGAGTAATTTGGTGTAGTGCTTGGGCAGATGCAGAGATTATGGAACTTACAGAAGAGGAACCCGATAATTTTAATTTACTTCATTATCAATTACCAAAGTTGTGATTTTGGCGAGGAAATATGAGGCAAGTAACAAGCACCGGGGACCCCTGTTGACATGGAAGCAGACGTCCACTAGCTGCAGGCGACTTCAACAGCTAGAGCTTTGACTACTCCATGACATTGGTCCTTCCCGAAGGTTCTCTGAGACAAGGGGATGGCACACTCTCTTTTTCTCAGACAGGCCTGCAGCAGGCAGCGCAAAGTTAGGGCCTCATTCTTAGAGGGGAAGAGAAAGATGGAAAGAACTGAACAGAAAGATAAATGGAGGTAAGTGAGATGGATAGACAGATGGAGGGATGGATGAACAGATGGCGAGGAGAGAGGGTTGGATAGACAGACAAACAAATGAACAGACGGATGGATGGGGATATGTTCAGAGATAAAAAGATAGAGAGATGCAGAATGACAGACATTGAGAGAGAGAGATTACCTCCTGAACGATAGAAAGGGAATTAGTGTAATGGCAGGTTCCTCGATGGAAAGATCCAGTGGAACCAGTGGGGTTGCCGAAGCTGGCAAAATGGATGACAGAGATGGCAGTATTTCTGGGGCAGGACAACTGGAGAGATGCTTCCCGATGGGTATCGTCCACAGTCGACAGTTGAGATTCCACGGCCATGATAGGATGGTCTTCCCGAATGAAGCCACTCATGCCAGTCACAAGCCGCCTGGATAAGGAGATCCCAGTAGGATCTCCCCCTTCCTCCTCAAGCACTACCAACGTGTTACCTGATGGCTGGAACCATGATCTGGGGACATGGTACCTGCCCAAAATAATAAGTTAATATCATTTTAAAGACTTGCCAATACTATCATTCCTCCCACGATTCTAAGAGATTGATGTCCGAAAGTAGCAGTCTCCAAGGGACGAATGTCCAATTTAAAATCATGCAGGAGCATATTTGTAAATAAATTTGAGAAATAGTGAGGTATCTGCAGGCATACACCAAAAACGCTTTCATGTTCAGGGTTCCAGCAAAAAGTCAGCGTCTCTTTGAGACAAATGTCTATATTTTTTAGTACCGTCTATTTATCCAATAAAACAAAAACATTTATACTGTGAGAATTGGTGCAATATTTGTACTGTGTACTATGCCTGTAAGGGTAAGGAATATGAGCATACAAGAAACCGAGGAATGTTAAAAAATTATCTTTTCTAAAGATTGAGGGAAAATCGTTTACCATCTTTGGGTGGGTTCCCCACAGCCGGTGACACACTTGTCAGGATAGAACTTCCCTCGGTAGTCACAAGTCATTGGGCATCCATTTGATGAACTCTTCCTGAGCCAATATCTCCCTATGGCTTTCCCATTCAGCCAGACTCTTCCTTTACCCATTGAGCCCATGTCAAGCCCGATCGGGTCATTTCCTTCTGGAGGGTTAACCCTTGCCTGCCAGATAGAGAAAAATTCTCTTATTTTTAGTTATAGGAAGAGTGGAGAACAAAAGGCTTTGGCTACACAAGGGTCGGCTGGTCAGAATTAAACAAGATCAATGAAGAAGAATGCTGGAAGGCGGTCAAAAGCAAACAAGTAGGCTGGCCAAACGATTGATGGAAGAATACTAAAGAAAATGCTCGGTGGTCAACTTCAATCAAGACTTTGGATAGTCACCAACCGGGAGGTCAAAGGCAAAAACCAAGGCTAGATAAGAAAGACACACGGTGGTCATCATCAAACAAGATCTGCGCTGATCAATTATTGGGTGATCAAAGGCAATTAAAAGAGAAGAAGATGAAGCAAGGAGTAAGTAATTAGATACAATGAGTAATTAAGAATATGAAATGAGCATACATATTTATCTCTTTTTATTAGGTGAAAGGAATGTGGTAACCTCAATTTCATCAATATAATGCACGAGTACTGGACATTCAACTAAAAAAGGCACTAAAGAAGTGTGGAGGTTGGTCAAAGTCAATCCTTGAACCTGGCCAACGACTTTGTGGACAATGGTTATAAAAGAGTACCGTGTACCATAAGGCAGATTAGTGATCATGGGGAAAGCTCATTTGGAAAATAAAATTATTTATTTTTGAGCTGCAAAAAAGGAAAAATAAATAATTGTGAACAAAAGATATCATTGTAAGAGACTGTTCAGTCTATTTTAAATGAGAGAAGATAACTTTTGACACATCAAAGTAAAAATCTACCTAAAATGTTTTATTTTCGTCTGTTTGTGTGACAAAATAATTTGGAAAACTATAGAAAGCAAAAGTTGGGCGTTTTTATGCTACAGAACATATAAGGAAGAACACGGTAAACAAAAGGCATGGGTGAAGGATGTTTATTCTACCTTCCACTAGCAATGGAAAACCCTACTAGAAAGATGCTGGATGGTCCAAGGTTAGAAAGAGAAGACGAGCGAGCTGGGAGGTCTAAATCAAGAAGACTAAGCAGAAAGACGCGGGCGGAGAATGTCAAAAATACTTACAGAGAAAATACTGGGTAGTCAAAGTCAACAAGACTACAACCGAACAAGCTGGGCGGTCAAAATCAACCCGCCCAAAGGAAGAAGACGACAGGTGGTCAGAGTCACCCTAGACTAAATTAGAACAAAATCACCCTAGACGTCAGGTGAAAAGGATCAATGAAGACCAAGGACAAGAGAAGCTGGGAGGTTAAAGCAAACCAAGATTTCGATTTCAACATAGTTCTGGGAGAAGATTACCTTGTACCAAGTCAGGGGCTGATTCTTTGGCAGCACCTGCTTTGACACCCAGCCGAAGTTGTTCATCGGGCTGTAAATACGTTGAGCCTCCCCGTCCAGTCCAATCTACCAGAAAAAGGGTCAACCATCATAACCGGCGACATCACATTTCTACCCAAGCTTCCCTAAAAATTTTTGAGTAGTCAATTCTTCCTAATATGAAAGTAATACCTTATATACCCATCTGCTTGAGGACAAATCCAAAGTTTCATTCCTCGGGCCATTTATCCTGACTTTGGTCAGTCCTGCCCCTGTCCATTCATAAAATGGCCCTGCATTCTAGAAAAAGAATGCACGTTCTCAAGCCATTGCTTTCTATTTTTATAATTGAAAAGTTAAACAAAAAAAGAAAAAAAACAAGTGGAAACTTACCTGCAAACCCACTGCGACACTTAGAAAAGCAAGCTGATTGGTTCCTGATTTCAGATGAATGGGTGCCTCAATCGTGAAACTTGAACTTTGCCCATTTCCATAGGCACTGACTACATCAGGGTCATAAAAAATTGTCATTATTATTGTTATAATAAAATGACTAGCGCAAACTTCGAACAGATAAAAGTTACCAATGTAATCTTGGTTTAAAAATGCATGGACCCCATGACCCTTTGACTCCACAACAAGAACTCCATTCCTTCCATTTTCAAGGGTTTGGCTCACGCCGATATCAAAGCTGTAACATAACAAAAAGAATTTCTTCAAGAAAAATAAAACTATTACGAATTTCAGAGCTTGTTCCATTCAAATTGTTACCTTGTCGTATACCAGAGGTAATCAGTAGAATCTTGGGTGGTGTTAATATGATCCACAAAGCCGAGCTTGGAGAAAGCAGCCTTTCCCCAAACTCCCACTTTCTCTTGGAAGACATCCCATCGAGAAATTTTTACTTTTTCCTGTATCATTTCCACAACGGAGGTCTGGGATGCAACCTGGAGATAAAAGGAGTTATGTGTATCAATGAAAAGATAGAGCGTTAAAATTAGGGCTCTGAATCAGCTCTTGGCACAGTTTTTGAGAAAAAGGGGGCGGAGGACGGATATTGTTGACTAGTCAACGCCCATTCTGACTGTTTGGGCGAATGGGATGGCACAAAGTCCCAAGGGTAAGGTTCTCCGGTTCCGGTGTCGGCACCGGTTTTTTGTGAAAACCTAAACCTATACCTAACTTCGGTTCGGTGTCGGTGACAGTATTGTCCGGTGTCGGTTCGGTGAAACCTATACTTTCGGTGATTTGTCATTTGAAATGAAAATAAATTGTATAAAATTTTTATGACTCCATAATATGTAAATATAAAAATATATGTTTCACAAACAAATGATAATAGATTAACAATTCTCAACAACAAATA
>CM044117.1:10016851-10094638 GCA_024174645.1 Lemna minuta | reverse complement strand
GTGATCTAGATGCTCCATCGAGAATCCAATGGCCACTACTTAAATATGGTGATTGGTCTCTTGAAGTTTTATCACAGTTGTTGATTAAAGAAGAGAAGGTGATTCAATGGCCATGCCCAATTCACACTCTACATATATCCACCTTCTTTTGACGGTGTATGCATTCTTAGATTTTTCGATTGATCAAACCTTTTGAACACCATAATAATTGAATATCTTGTTTTCTTCTTCTTCTAGTCTCATTGTTTCATTGGGTTAAAATATAGTCTCATTTTTGCATCCAAGGAGTGCTTGAAATTAAAATTTCGTGGAGGAATTTGTTGCTTGAACTTTGACTTTTTGTTTTTCAAAATATGGAATGAAAAGTCTCGATTCAATGACTAATTCAATCATTTTGAGCACGATTTCAGGTTGAATTACATCTTTTCCTCCTAATCCTTCGTCCTATAACATTAGATTTTAATTTTGACAAAAAAATTAGTGTAATTTTACAAAATTATGTCATTTTCTCCCTTTTATTTTCCTGCTTAATTTCTCTACGGATACTAATCCAAATTCAGTGATTTTGGATTTCAAGATTCATCGTAGAATTTTCTTTCTAAAAATATTAAGTTTTTTAATTTCTCATTCCAATTAATCATCCAATTTGATCCAATTTTGAAGATATCTAAAATTTTTTCCCCTAATTCTTTATTTATTCGACCCTTACCATTATACTAATCAATTCATGATTAAATTTTCAAAATAGTGAGTTTGAAACTTTTTTATGACATGTGAACGTGTGTTTTCAATGACCGCACAATCTTGCTTCATCAGCGCTCTAAAAGATCTTTCATCTCATCGAGTTTGTTGTAGCATTAGCCGAGATAGAAAGCCAATCACAAAATCCACCACTTAGATGTTGACAAGGTGCTTGCCATAAATTATGAGGGCAAAAAAGAAAGCCCCATGTTGTGCATAGGATGGCTGTGTGGAAAGAAATTCATTCAAATAAGCAAAATAGAGGAGAGGAGAGAGAGAAGAAAGACAAAACTATAAGAATGCCACCAGGAACCATATTCTCTCAAAGTCTCCCTCAAGCTAGAGCATATAGATCAACAAGCCCAATTTGTGAGAAATTGAGTCATATGAAGTAATGCTTAGTCTTTTAGAGAGGATATCTACAAGTTGATAAGATGTGCCAACGCGAGGAGTGGTGATGAGGTTAGTGAGAACCATGTTGTGTTTAATGTGGAAATCGATCTCAATGTGCTTGGTGTACTTATACAAGTTAATCTTATTTGCGATCAAGATGTCAGCTTGAATGCTACAATGAATTGGCATATTCTCTTGAACTGGAAAACTAAGCTCATAAAGTAACCAACGAGCCCATTGCATCTCGGAGGAGGCATGGACCATAGCCTAGTACTCTGCTTTTGTAGTAGAGAGAGACCACACACTCTTTTAAATTCTCCAAGTCACCAGATTTCGACCAATATAGGCACAATAATTAGAAGTGGATTTCTAGTCACTATAATCTCCAACATTGTTGGAATCCAATTATGCCTCATGATGAGCTTGATCGCATGTGTTTTGTCATTTTTGGCATTGATTTCATGCAAGAAAAATAGAATTCCTAGATATATTGTCAAGAAGGGTCAAATCCAAAGTGAGCTGAAACAATAAGATTAGGCATTCAAAAGAAAGATGAGGGGGGGGGGGAAGTGATAACTCTAAAATGCAGGTCACTTTCATGCATCATTTATCATGTTTAAGCACTGATAAGGACCGTAACAATTAGAAATATCTATTTTTATATAAAAAATTGTGGTTAAAATATGACCAAGTCCTATCATACATCATTTCTTACATTTTGATTATATTACGAGAGTAACCCCGTTTGACTTCTTAAAAGTCAAATGAGTGAGTTGTCACATTTTTATGAGTTATGTGGAAGCAAGGACTTGGGTAAAGTTTAATAAAATTATGGATGCCAACTATCTAGAAGGAGAAGAAGAAAACATGTACTCTACCTTTTTAGGAGGTTGGTCAACCTTTTCCACCTTCATAAGAGGTTACTCAAACCTTTCCACCTTTTTTGGAAGATGGTTAAGCCTTTTCACCTTCTCAGAAGTTGGTCAAACCATTCCACATTTTTAGGAGGTCAGTCAAACCTTTCACTTTTTAAGGAGGATGGTCAAGCCTTTCCACCTTTTTAGGAGGTTGGTCAAAACTTTCCACCTTTTTAGGAGCTTAGTTCATCAGGGGGGAATATGTGCGAGAGAGAATGGAGTGGTGTGGAGGTGAGTGTGAGCGATAATTTTGAGTTTATTTTAGAGTCAAGATTGAAATTAGAATCTAAAGTGAAAATTCATAGGAGGAGAGATGAAATGAGAATGAAAAATTGGCAAGGTTAGATCATATAATTGAAAAGAGTGATGGATGATGGATATTATGTGGCCTATAAGCCAATCACACTTTGATGTATCTTGTTTATGTTCATTAAAATGAAATTTAGTCATTATCATTATTGTGTGATGTTTGAAATGAAGTACATGAGAATGTGCAATGACTAAGTAAATTATGATGAGATCATAATATAGTGATCACTAGTCTTTAAACATATGTTCTAAACATTCTTATTGTGAGATATTCGAGAAGGACATCAAATTATCTGGAATGACTAGCACTATCTAATCTAAATCATATGATGAGTATGATTAATCATATAGCATCGATGTGGAGACACTAAGGATAGATAGTGGGTGCTCTTTGGAGAAAGAGTTCAATGAATTGATTCGTACAGATCCTTGAATGGTATTATACCTAACTATCAATCAGGTTGAATCATGTCATGATTGTGTATGTGGTCCTTTGACTTGAGACACCAAAGACATCTTGTGGATGAATGATCGTGTTTTGATTATGACTTACGAATCCCTAGCCACGAGATATCTAAAATTTCATGAATTGGATACAACATGAAGTCCATAAAGATGATTGTGTGATCAAGATGTGATTATCCATCCTCGGTATTTGAGGAGATTGAATAAAGGAATGAGATGCAATGAAATCCTTGGCCAAGGTAGTGGAAATATTAGAGGAGTTCCTGATGATTTCTACACGCATCAGTACCAACTTGGGTGATTGATTAGGATTTGATAGTTGACCAGACCCTAAGTCATTCATGAGTCTCTTGCGGATGAAGGATTATATATACATGGTAATCGATGACAGAAAGGTTCCATATGTGAGTTCTTACATACTCCATATCTCTTAGAGTACGTGGTGTAGCTTGGTACCAAACAGGCTGGCAGCTCAACCTATCGATTGGATTAAATTGATCCATGATTAATTAATCTATATGTCGAAATGGATAAGTAAATAAGGTTGACCAATAAGGTGTTATTTGGTCTATAGAGTTATTAACTAGTGAGATATATGGACCTAGAGGGCCACACACACAAGTTCTATGGATGTTGGCGGATATAGACATAATTATGAGGATTTTTATGAAAAAACCTCATACCAAATGTCTATAAATAGGGGGATAATGAGTACAACTCAAGGTGCCCATGCAAGTCTTGTGGGAATTCTCTCCTTTCCTCTCTTTCTCTCTTGGTGAAGAGCTTTGAAGAGGAGATCCAACCATCCGAAGATCGAGTCAATACTGCTAGAGGCTAGACACTTGAATAGCTTTAAGAACTCCTTCAAGGAAACCTGTAAGTATATTTTCTCATAAATACTAGATGATATGATCATTTTTTCTTGGTGACTTGGTGTTTTGAATATCTGATTCAATGTTTTCCGCTACATTCGATGTTTTGATCGGAATTTTGAAAGTTTATCGACATCAGAACCCAACACATATTGAAAACTAATAATTTTCCGTATGCAGTCGTCACGATGTGGGAACACATCATGCACTCACCACGTTGACACATATTGAAAACCAATAATTTTTTTAAAATTTTTCAATAAAAATAAATTCATAAAAATTTACAAAGATTCAAAAAAATTCTAGAAAAATCCCTAAAAATTGGAAAATTCATAACATTCAAAATATAACTCCAAATTAATCTAAATTTATTTATTTTGATCAAAAATTAAATAATCTATTATTTTAAAAATTCAAATTCAATAAATAATAATATAATACATTTTTATTTTAAAAATACACTCATTTATCTTAAAAGTTAAAACTTAGAAAAATAAGTGAGTATCTAAAAAGTATTTTCTCTTATTATTTAACATTAAAACCCAATTATAATCCTAAATATAGATGTAAATGATTTATTATAAAATATATTCTTTAAGAATGCATAATTATCCCTAAAATAGTATATTTTGATATTATAGCTTAAAATTTCATGAAATGATAGATATGCACTCAATATATGATAGCATGCATAGGAATGGAATATTTTAGGCCTAAATTTGGATTAATAATTAAATAATTTTAAATATAAAGTGCATGCTATCAGTTTGAAGCTAAATTTTTGGGGGCATATTTTTCATTTCATGCTCTATTTTTCAGTAGTGGTCAAGTAAAAGAATGAAACAAAAAAAAACTAAGGTTTTTCATGTTTCTTTGGAAGATTTCAACATTGCATGATTGTCTTAGTGTACCAAACATGATTTCTTATGAGTTTCTTCTCTTTCCTATGCATTCCTCATGTAAGATGGCAGCCACCAAGGCCAAGTGAAATCTACGAGCCCTCAAATGAGTGGTCAATAGGGGATCATCTTTAGAGTGAGTTCTTGACTATGATCCCATAGATTAGAATGATTTTTTTTATATAGGATAGTAACTATATACTCTTAATTCCTAGATCTTAGTTTTCAATCCTAAATCACAATTTTCTTGTCCAATCAAGAATTTTAAATCTTGAAGAGGAAGTGTGGACTTTCTTGATCAGATCATCGCATCTCTCAAATTCTTCTCACTTCTCGCACCATTCTCTTCCATTTTCTCAATAAAAAACTAAACCATAATTTCAATATGATAAAATTCCTCCTCGTCAATTTGACCTTGACTCACCACTATTCTATTGTAAAGATTAATTTTAAAGAGTTAAATGTATTTTTGATTCTTGAACTCACATTTTCAATGACTATGATTTCACATTTATCGAGAAACCTTATTTTCAAATTTAAAATTTAATGTTGAAAGGGGAAAGTAGGATTATGACAAAAGTCTAGTAAAGTTCTCAAAATGAAAAACATTTGAGACTTTATAAAGTGATGTAAGTATTCTTTAATGAAAGGTGGAATTGCAATATGCTTCTATGTCCAATAGGTTCACTCATGTTTTTCATTACATAGTCTCTCATCCATTATGTGTTGATGAATATAGGACAAAAATACAATTGATATTTATACACATAATTTCTGTAAGAATTTTGGTTTAATTTCTCATTCAATATGCATGTTTGGATTTTTATTTGGTACATTCCAAGTTCAAAAAATCAAAAGATTTTCTTGACGATATTGTGTTTTTAGACAAATGTGATTCTCTATCATGATGTTCAAATCTACATGTCTATATTATCTCATGTTTTGATTTTTTTTATTTAAATGTAAATATCTACTATATTACTAATATTTTCGAGTGAAGAACTTTCTGAGGGGGTAATATTGACGCAAAAGAAGACAAATTTATAGGCAAGTTAGGTTTGATTGCAATTATAATTCCACCATGCCCTTTTTATTAGATTAATAAAGTATGACATGTAAGCGAGGATAATTCATTAATTTTTATCTATTGTCATTAAAAATAGATATGATTTTGATATTTGTATAGGTGTGTACCATCTTAATTGACAATGTTCCTAGTATCATAACTATAAACATAACCTCATAAAGTTTATTGAAGAAGTAACTAGGTTTTTCTTAGTTTTTATTCAATTTTTTATGTCCACTAATTTAGTATTTAAAATATATGAATTTTTCATGAGTTCTTTCCCACCATGATAACTTTATGTGGGAGATCAAATAGAAAAATAAACAAGTAGGTTAATTTAGTAACATATATATTCTTGGGTGCCTAATTAATTCGATTAGTGATGAACTCGATTATGCGTGTTTTTCGTTGTTGTTGTGTATCGATTTCATGCAATAAAATTTATATTTCCTCACTTAGTATAGTGTAAGCAAGGGCTGAATCCATTGGGAGCTGAGGTGATGAGATTAGACGTTCAAATGAAAGGTGAGAGAGCAGGGAAGAAGTGAGAGCTTGGAAAGAAGTGAGAATGTAAATGGGGTGAGTAGAGATGAATATGAGTGATAATTTTTAGGTTTCTTTTTTAATTAAGAGAGAAATATGAATTTCAATGTATAATCAATGTAGAAAGAAATTACATGGGGATGAGATGATGACAAGGTGAGAAGAGTGCTCGACGGTAGTGACGGATCGACATGCAGTGATAGGGAGAGAGAGAGTTGCGAGTGTCGATGATGTCAAAGACATTATATTAAAAGAAAATAAGAAAGAAAAGTAAAAGGAAAATACTACTTTACTGTTTACGGAGATGAACACAAGAAAGAACTCAAACTAGATCGTCATACAAACCTTGTCGTAGCTGTCCTAGGCGCGGTGATGCTCAATCCGCTCCGATTGTAATGCTAGCATGATTTCTTCTCCACCACAATATTGAGAATCAAGAAATGATCTCCTTGGGACTTGAACTCCTTTCCTCTTCCTTGTGGTAGCCTAATGCTATGAGAGAGCCAAAAAACAAGGAGAGGAGAGAAAAATAGAGCCTTATATAGATAGGGTCTTTTAGGGTTCTAGGTGACCAAGGGTGGGGATCTCTCCTTGGGATCACTCCTATGATCAAGGGTGGAGATGCACCACCCCAACGAAGTCCAAGGGTGTGGTTAATTCCTTTAGGAGATAATCTGATGGAGAATTATTTTGAAACATGAACACAAGGGTTCTAAGTGAACCTATCCTCCTCCTCCTCCTCCTCACTCACCAACTTGAAAATTATCCATTCATTAAATGGATGAAGAAGACCTCTCTAAATAAATAAAGAGAGTGTAGATCTTAAGGGAATTACCTTCCCTCTTTTCCCTATTTTACACTGATCTAAAGATTGAATTGGTCAAAAGAATTTAACCTATCTTTAGAAACCTAGAATTCCTTGAGTGGACCAAGTCAACCACCTTTTTACATTTGATATAGGTTCCTAATTCTCCAAGCCATACCACCATATCATAGGTACCTTGTGTGGATAAATGATCTCAAAAGAAGAGAAAATAGGAACATCCTTGTTATCCTATTCCCCTCTTTCCTTGAATACCACCTCTAGTTAGACTTATAGGAGAGATCTATTTACTACCAGTTGTGAAAGGATGGTACTCAAAATCTACCTCAAGACAAAGCTTATGCAAGAGTAAAAATATGCACCTACTTATGGATAATTAACATAAAGGATCTGCCATTGAAGAAGACATTCATCAAAGGCCTTCATCCTAATTATCCAAGAGCTCAAACATCCTGAAGAGCATTTATATTTTGAGGTTCAATATGAGGAAAGCTATCATTAAGGACAGACAATCACAAAGGAGAAGTCCTCACTATATCTCATTTAAAGGATACCTTCCCTACCTCCTAATCAAGCAATAACCTCATGGTTGCAAAATGAAGATGAAGAAAGTTGCCGTAAGGAAGGCCGTCGTGAAGACCGTCCACCTCACTATCTCCTGCGCGAGTAATGAAATATCGGTTAAAGGAAAGAAAGGAGTCTCATGGTTTATTTATTCAAGGGCTATCGTCTAAAAGATCAACGTCTCATCAGAAATATGAAAGCAGTTCAGCATAAAGAAAAATGCTCACTTAAAGAAACGGACGTCCGATTTGAAGAAAGCTGTCATAGCTATCACCGTCCATCTCAGCCTCTCTTTACCTTACCTTGGCAATCCGCGAGAAGAATTGAAGTCGAGCCAAAACCCCATCGGGTTCTCATCATCGTCAGTCCTGGCGCTGGACGTGTATATCGGGACTGCGTACGACTAGAATAAGTGCGCCTGTTGGAACTTACCCGCCCACGAAGAAGAATGAGGAACGACCTCGAAGAAGAGCTTCCGTCACTTCCAAAGACGCTCGAAAAGCTGCCCGGTTCGTATGCGGAAGCATCCTCCCCCTCCCCCTTGGAGGATTTCCCTCCTAGACAGGCCCTGGCAGCGGCACCATCGGTCGTTCTAGCCATCATCGCCGAACGGGAGGTCTTTTCTTTTGCGTCGGTCAATATCTTGACCGTGCGTCCGACGCATCTGTGGCTTGCGCGCGCTCCTTGTCCATTCTCTGCCCGTTGCGCGCCTCCTACGCATCTCATACCTTGCGCTCTAGCTCATCGTGGACCTCCTGCACATCTCCGGTTCGTCCAAGAAATCTCTGCGTTGACTGATGAAATCCCGTGAAGATCCAAGATCGTGCAGAAGACAGGAAAACCCGCGAAGAAATATTACTCCGCAACCGCAGAATCGCTCCACATCGCCATAACTGCACGTTAAATCCGACGACGGAACGTCATCAGAAAATAATTTCATTCGTCTCATCCTCCCGCTGAACGAAAGTCAACCGACGCGGAACAAGTGTTTCCAAGCGGCGTTTACCCGTAACTTCCCTGTTGATCCTATAAAACGGAAATTGTAAGAACAAAAGAAGGATGTTGTTTATTGATAAATCGTTACCTTTGGTTACTTCTCCCTGTGTTCGTGTTCATCACGTTCACGTGTGTTCTCCGCAACCTCCATCGTTCTTCCCGTGAATCTTCCGTAACCCATCTCCCGAGTTCTACCTCCCTTCCTCTTCTCCCCCATTTCTGTCCCTTTCAAATCACTTTATGTCAGAGATTCGCCGAGGATATTCTCTATCGTGAGGAGCAAAATTCCGAGCATCATCTTCGCCGTCCTGATCAGGTAATGATCCTCAATTATTTAACGGTGAATAAAATTTCGCATTCCTCAATCTTTAAGTCCAACGATTGATTCCCTTGATATCCCGTTCATCCCCTATCCTACCCACCGTTCTCCCATTGCCATCTCTCTATTTTCGTCTCTTTCACTCTCCTTTCTCTCTTCCCACATCCGTTATCTTATATTATATAATATAATAATCTCACCTCGTCCTTCTCCATATTTTCTCTTTTATTATCTCTTCTATCATATCTCTATCTTCTATTATTTCTACTTTAACCGCTATCTACTTCATTTAATATATATTCCTTATTCTCTATCTCTCATCTCCTATACATACTCATTATCATCATCATTATTCTCATTCCTAAAATTCTAATACCTTTCTATTCAATACCCCTACATTACATACATTCATTCCTACTTGATATCATTCATAGGTCCTCCCTTCACTTGTAGGATTAATTCTTTATTATATCACTAAATTCATACATCTCATCGTATCTTGAAATATCCTACATCATAATCTTACCCCTAAATGAGGTGGCCTAACCCCTTTCTAAAGAAAGAGTCTCACCTCCTCAAAAGGAGGTAATAACCTTCCTTTCTAAATATATGGGCCCCACCTCCTAAAAGAGGTGACTCCCAACTCCTCCTTAAGTAAGGAGGACGTCCACCTTAAGAGGGTGACATCCACTTCATTTTAAATATAAAATAAATTAATTTAAAAATATTTTAATATAGCTTGGTCAACTTTGCCTAAAATAGAGAAAGTTGACCAGCTTTGACTTAATTTGATTTACTTAGTGAAGTGGTTGCTTCAAAAAGGATAGGATGATCTTCATAATTATTTAAAAGATGAAATTTATCAAATTTGAATTTTCTTCACACATTTTACCACCTTGACCCTTAATTACACCCTTTGACTTTTGGGATTTAGAGTTGACTTGGCCCTTAAAACGATGAAGTCATCTTTTCCTCTCTTTCCGTTTCAATTTGTCTCCATGGATTTCCATATGCTTTCCTATGTCCTTGCATCCATAAAACTCTTCAAAATGTGAGAATTCTTCCACTTGACTTCAAAGAAGTCAAATGGGGTTAGTCTCAAGATACACAAACCAAAAGGAACGATGTATGACAAGGCATATTCATCTTTATGCATAATCAACACTAATTAAATGCAAAATGATTACATGAGTGGAATAACATGATGAATGTAAAAATATCACAAAAAATGATAACGTGTATTATATTAGAAAGAATTATACACTAAAATCCATTTATGATGATGAAAATAAATGCATCAATTACACGTCATCAATTAGTTTCCTAGTTTTTACTCAATAATTTTCAATCTTTTAGGACGTAAGTTACATGGGTTTTATAATGAGAAAGAAATATGAAGGTTTATATCAAGTTCAATCAATGAAAATTTCTAATTTGTTGAAACAAATCTTGACTTACCAATATGGTGTCAACTTTTCAGTGATATTGTCGAGATGACATTGACTTAATGCAAATCCTAAAAATTTGAAATCGTGAAAGTCAGACAAATAATTTTTAAAAACTTGCTTTTGAATTTATTAGTTGTCAAAATTTTAATAATGGATTTGATTTCACTATGGAATATTGATTTTCTTGGAGACAGTGCTTTAAAACCATCTCTCCCTTTGCTGATGATGAAGACAAACTGATGTAGGATATTTCCGAATATGATGCTATGTATGATGATGATGATAAGTTTAAGAAATAATCCTACAATGAGGGAGGATCTATGAATGATATCCAGTAGGAATGAATGTCAAAGAGGTAATTAGATATGAAGAGAAATTAGGTAAGAGAGAAGAGAATATTTGGGTGATATAATTAGATAATGAGGGAATTTGGAATAAAGATTATAAAATAGAATAATAGAGGAAGAAGGTCGTGTAATGATTAATAGAATAGCGGTTATATAATATATTATTGATGAGGGATGATAGAAGGGATGATAAAAGAGAGAATAAGGATAAGGATGAGGAGAGGATAATATAAAATATATATGATAGAAACGATGATTTCGGAGATTAAGGAGATTAAGAAGTATGCGGAGGATAGAGGAATACGGAGATTAAGAAGCATCTAACGTTGGACTTATGATTTTAAAAAGGAACTATATCACGGAAAGAGAAACGAGAGAATGATACTTGCCTCGCGATGTGAAGATGATGCTCCTGGAGTTACCGTCGATCCAAAGTTTTCCGCTGTTTGATTCTTGTTTTGAGGTGAATGAAAGAGGACAGAAAGGGAGGGAGAAAGGGAAAGGAGGATAGAATCTCGGAGAAGACGGTTTGGAAGGGAGGCACGGGAAGAACACAAACACAGGGGTAAAAGAACCCAGATAGTAACCAATTTTATCAAATAACATCTTATTTTTCTTTACAGTCGATTCCCTTTTTAAAGGAGAAGAAGATAGAAGTTTACGAATAAAGAGACGCGTCGCCGAAGGAGCGGTAGTTGTTGCGGTTTCTTTACCTCCTCGTACGTTAATTTCAGGTTTCTTTTTTGACGGGATAACCACGTGTGCGGAAACGCACGCGGGAAGCATTTCCGTAAGTCAACGCCCATGATAGTTTTTCTCTAGAGCGCTTATAATTACGCAGTTTGCGATTTACTCTTCAGAACCAGTTGAGCCCATTGATATTCCATCGTCGGGATTGTGGGGGAAGCTGTGACGACGTGGAGAGAGTTTAACCGCTGAGGATAACGACGAGAGTCGTTTGCTGGGCTTTCCTTGGTTATATTCCCAGTTATTTCCTTTTTTCTCGCTGGAAGTCAGCGCTCGTGGTATCGTCTCTCTTGCGTACTTGTACAGCAAAATAAGAGTCTCCCTTTAGTGATAGTTACGGCCTATCTTCATGAACGCCTTCTTGTCTCTGACGTTTTCAAATTCCGGTGGAGGATATGGATAGGAGGCTGAGACGACCGGCGATAGCTATGACGGTCTTCTCTTCTTCAAACCGAACTTCCGTTTCTTTAAGTACGGCTTCCATTTAGGCCGAACTGCTGATGAAAAGATAGATAGGAGGCGACGAATAAATAGATAGCTCGTGAGATTAGATCGGAACGGTCATCTAGTCAGGATAGTGATCGTGCACCCGTGTGGCTGAGTCTGGATCTTTTCTCATACAACTTACTTTCTGAAGATTAAGGAGGCGACACTCACGCTCAAAGAGGAGAGCGGATCGAGTCCTTTACGCGATCGCAAAACAAGGCCTCTCTGCCAGCGAACTTCCGGAAGATGTCGACGGTGGCAAGTGGGAGATAGTCCTGTCAAGATTTTTCTTCTTCTTTTTCTGTCTCACTTCTTCACTTGGACTCAGTCGTGAACGATGACGCGTGACGCTTTCATGATGATAAAGGACAAGATATGTAAACTTGTTGGCCTTGACTTTTCTTGGAGGGCTTGAATACACCACTGTCTTGATAATCCACAGTCATGAAGCTTACTGACACGTGAAGCTCATTGATAGAAATCATGAAAGTATTGATAAGTGAGAACTGTCATGGTAGATATCATGCTGCCTTGTAGGAATTCGTCTTTGTTCTTGGGTAAAATAAGAGATAGTTTCTTCTATTAGATCTCTCCTAAAATTCTAACTAGAGGTGGTATTCAAAGAAAGAAGGAACTATAATTCAAGGGGTTTCCTATTGATTTTGAGATCATTATTTTATAACTATACAAGGTTCCTATGATATAGTGGATAAGGCTGGGACAATTAGGAACCTATATCAAGGTAGAAGCTGGTTGACTTGGTCCATTCAAGGAATTCTAATTATCTAAGGATAAGGCTAATTTCTTTTGACCAAATCAATCTTTAGATCAGTATAAAATAAGAGAAGGAAGGGAAGATAATTCCCTTAAGATCTACACTCTCTTTATTTATTTAGAGAGGTCTTCTTCATCCATTGAATGAATGGATAATTTTTTAAAACTCATGAGAAGGAGGAGGAGGAGGAGGAGGATAGGTTCACTTAGAACCCTTGTGTTCATGTTTCAAAATAATTCTCCATCACAAACCTTCACTAAAGGCTAGTGGTTTAGAATTCTTAAAGCAAGGAAGGGCCCGCCCTAGGGGTTTTTTCATTCACAGTCATGTCCCCCCTTTGCCTATAGAATCCATTGAATTTATAATGCATTATCGTTGTGCCATTTTGGACCTAGTCCATGATAATCATTTTAGAGTTCATTACCAAAAATAATCTTTTTAGAGAACATAAAAAATGTAAAAATTCAAAATTACACTTATTAAAATAATGAAAGTCTTGGGATCCTCTTTTGCCCTTCTCATTAGTAGTTTGAAGCCTCCTCTTTGCTTGAAATATTAAACTTGACCCAAATGTACAAATCTATTGGTCATTGTGAACTAAGAAATGGATCAGCAGACCCAAAAATTTCAAGTGTCACTGAATTCTTGAGCATGAATGACTTAACACTTACCCATTATCATAGTTGATTGTCATGACACGTCTTTGTGATCAATGACCTTTACAAAATCAACCCTTAATCATAGTGGTCATGTAACTATTTGATGCAATGTCAAGGAGGCCTATAAGAAATCAGTAATCACTAAATATAGACATCCAAGAGCACTATTATTTACTATAAGTACCGTAATAAAATATGATAATATACATTTTATGCATTTAATCTATTATTCTTTAATGATTTTAGAGCAGAATTCATGTCATTATCACACATGTTATCATGTTTTGATGAAATTTTTAGACATATCACATCCTATCATTCATAAGCTGAATTTGCATTAAATTGCCTTAACTTTATGCATACTTGACATTTGACCTTTTTTAAGGTCAATGAAGATGATTTAATTGCATATGCATATTTGAATGTAGGCATGCACAAGGAATGATGAGGAATGAGGAGGACAAACAAATTATAATGCAAAATTACCCTTTTTGTCGTTCTGATATTTTATTTCAAGAATAAAAAATAATACAAAATGATAGCATGCATATGTAACTTGAATTCTTATCATATTTAACTAATATTCATGCTTATCTTATGTAATTATGATGCATGTTATCATAGGTTTATGAATTTTCTCCATTTGTATGCCATTTTACTAAAGTCCATATTTTTGCATTATTTAGGGTTAATTATGTGTTTTATTAATGTTTGATCTTTTGAAAGGTTAAATAATTAGAAATTAACCACTTTCCTTGATTTATTTTGACTTTAGTGGATGATTAAAAGAATAAATTTCAAGAAAAGAATGATGGGATGAAGCAAAACAGAATTCTACAGGGTTGATTTAATATTAGTGTACATTCATCTTATTTTCTTGTTTGGATTTATATTTTAGGTGTCATGGTATTAAAGATGAAGAAATTTTTGATCCAATGGAGAAAATTTGAGTCAAAAAGGAGTTATATAAATGAAGTTATGAATTTCTGAATTTTATAGATTTTTATGGATTTTATTTTTGATTTTTCAAGTATTTTTTCAAATTTATTTCCTTAAAAAGAATCAAGAAAAAGGGTTTATTATTTGTGCGGGACTCGCGAAGCTGACATGCCGCGATGTGGACACGTGGCGGAGCCACACGAGCCCATGTTGACGCACACGTGGCACGATCTAATGGGCTGATAGTGCGTGTGGGCCCACGGGTATAGTGGGCCCACAGAAGGCATAGGGGACGTATTAGGCCCAATTGGGCATGGGAAAGGCTTTTATATGCGATAATCTCACTTTATTTTCTTCGTGTGGGACTAACTTCTCTCTAAGATTTCGCAAGTGACGTGGTGGAGCGTGGTGCATCGGATCAAATCATGCGGATTGACATGTGTCGATTTCATGGACTTTGGTCCACTTGATCGCCATCAAAGCACATGCGTAATTCACGACCGTCGATATCATTAATGAAATCCAATTTTCGCGATTTAATTGCACACTCGGTGAATCATAAATCGACACATGGCTTAATATGGAGACTCCGATGAAGATCGGATGGCGATAATCAAGGAGAGTGGAATCCGCGTTGTGGGATCGTGACCCACCGATTTCGTGGCATCTCAACCGTCCAAATCTCCTTCAGCAAATCAAATGTCGCAGAATTTTTGCAATAAAATCTCTATAAATTGATGTTCTCTCTCTTTCTAAACGTAACTTTTGATTGAAATGTGAAGAAATTAAGCATTTTTGGAGTAAAATCTTAAGTTTTTCATGATCCCCTTACGTTCTAGATTCAATTGCAATCATATTGAGGCACGATTGATTATGAATCATTGCAAGGAAATGGTCGGAATCACCCCTGGAACGCCAAATGCACATCGAAGAAGAAACCGGATCTATACTCTTCAATAGACGCGATTTGAAGCACAATCTACACCTTTTTTTAGTAAAATAAAAGTGTGCCACATGAGGCGATCTCATGCTCAATCTCAATCTATGACTACGATTTCTCTAAATTAAAATCATGATATCTCATGATCCAGATGAAGTCTGGAGCTGAAATCTTGTAGCCAAATTTATCTTTTACTCCTCTATCCATCCATACCCTTGGATTAAAGAATCAAGTTGGAAAATAATGATTTTAATGGTTGGACTCTTTTACCCTTTGTTACACTCAAAAAAACCTTAGAAACCTACCTATTGAGCCTTCATTTTCTCTCTGTTTACATTTTGTGGCTCTTTCTTATCAGCAAGCTAATAAAAGGAAAGGGAGAGGAGTTCAACACCCAAGGAGGATCATTTTTTGTGGAGAAGGGAGCTAGCAAAGATTGTGACAGGAGCAAATCGAGCAACACCCGACCTAGGATGGGCACACCAACAAGGTTTTTACAAAGATCTACATTAGATTTTGGCTCATGAAAATCTCCATATACAGTCTATGTGCTTTTTATTTTTCTTTGTATTTTTATCTTATTGTAGTAGCTTTGACATCATCTATGCATGCATCTCTCACTCTCGCCATCACCACACATTGACCCATTTTTACCACCATCCATCCTTCTCATTTTGTCATCATACCATCTCCATTTCATTTCTTTTAATCTCATTCTCTCATCTCTTTTCTAAATTCTATCTTAATTCTAAGAGGAAGTCAAAATTATCACTCATACTCACTTCGACACGCTCCATTCTCACCCGCACATATTTCTCCACCTTCATCTTTATTTTGAAGGCCTAACCTCATTACTTTAGCTCCCTAGAGATTTGACCCTTGCTAACACTATAGTGAGTAAGGAGTTATATCTTATTGCATGAAATTGACGCACAACAACGACGAGAAACACATGCGATCGAGATCATCAATAATGATGGCTTTTTGGAATTTCACCCCTCTTGTTTGGTGAATGATCGAAAGATGAGGAAATTACTCCTTCAAGATAAAAATAGAAATGGGCTCTAATATTGGAGAAAAAACTTCCTCGATGGCAAAACATTAGAGAGAAAACTTCTATCCACAAGTTGCATTATAGACTACGACACCCTCATTTCAAAATTCTACAAAAAATAATGTCAGAGTTTGGACTTCCCTTCACATATACTTTGAACAACTACATGCGATTCTTGTCATCTTTAAAGATCCCAACAAAAATACTTTCCAAAATTTCACATGTCTCTCATAAGTGCTAGAACTCATACACTTTTTTTATGTTAGGGGTATAGAACACATTTTATCTTTATTTGTCTTTTCCTATTTTGTGATTTTTGCTGATGATTTTAGCGAGTAAACATGGATATTTCCTCATAAAAAAGTGATTTATAAGGCATCTCAGTTGATATGGGAATTGATAAACATAAAGTTATGGTTGTTGAAAGCGCTAGTTCATATATAAAAGTTGTACTATACAATTTAGATTTGATCTTATAATTTAGAATAGTGGTGAGTAGAGGTTGAATCCACTTGAAGGATGGTTAAAAGATTGAAATATAAAAATATTTTTGGTATTTTTTATTTAAAAAAGAAATGAAAATATTAATAAAATGGGAAGATAAAAAAGAATAAACCCCAATCTAAAGGTTCATGATGAAAACTCAATCTAGCTATGCTATTCGATCAAACACTCCTTCGAGAGCACTTACACCTCTCTTACTGGACGACTTTCATCTATATGAGAGTGAATAAAAAAGAGAAAAATTCAATTAAAATGATGCTCAATGCACAATGAATGATCGATTGATGCTCTTTTTCATATGGCTAGATAGTGCTAGAAACTAATAATGAAACATTTTGACAAACGTGATATTTTTTCCTCAAAATTTGAATCAACAATTCAAAAAATGACAATCATGCACAAAAAAAATCAGTTCCTAACTCTTTCAAGATTGTGAGATGTCTCGTTTTCAGTTTCTAGTCATTGAAAATCCCTTAAAAATTGATTGATTTAATTGCAATAGTTGATTTTGATCAATATTAACATCAAAAGCTCTGAAGTTCTACCACGTGTCCCTTTGTGATTCATTGAGAGGAGAGAAAAGAGTGGATTAAGTGCTATTAGTTGGATTGTCTTTATCAAGCACATGGGCTCTAGGATTGCATCACAAGTGACTCCCTAGTTTGCCATGAGGAGAGAGAATGAGCGGATAAATTAAAGACCATTGGATCAATGGTCTCGCAATCCACCACATCGCATGGAGCCACGTGTTAACATACTGTTTGTACCAAAAAAGGGCCTATTAGAATAGATTGTGTGCGCTGATCTAGTGGTCATTGCATTTGGCAATTCTTGTGCTACCATGTGTCTCGCATAAAACAAAACTTTAGTCCCACATTGAATGTATTAAGAAAAAAATTCATCTTTAAATATTGTGGCCCTCAATCGCATGTGCTAGCACCATCAACAGTTTTTAACAACCGTGGCGGTGCCGGAAGTGCTACCAGTTGACGTGGTGTCGTAGATGCGTGGTGCCTAAGCGCATACATGGGGTTGATAAGGGGAGTATTAGTCCACTTCGGTTTACAGCATAGTTGTTGAGGTTTTGATTTGCACACAGAGATTTTTAGTTCTCCTTGTTGATGAACATGAGGACTGTGTGAATTGCTTAATTTTAGTGGGAACATTTTTTTCAATGAATAAAATATTTTCAAAGCATTAGACATTAATTCTCATTCATATCTTAAAAGCAAAGATGTCATCAACTAACCTTCTTTGTGGAATTATGGAAGCTAACCATTTGACCAGTGATGAAGATTCACATCAACAAATGAACATGAGGCCTACTTCAGAACTAAGGTACAATTTAAGGAAGAGAACCCATCCTCAATTGCAGCAGCATGCCATCCTCTTCCTTAGTAAGAAATTCGAGAAACTCACTATCCATGAAGTGAGTGACAAAGACCTCTCTAAATCTCTAAAAGAGAGTGTAGACCCAATGGGGATCACCTCCCCTCCTCTCCCATTTACAAATTGATCTAAAGATTGGCTTGGTCAAAAAGAAATAAACTTTTATCCTTAGATACCTAGAACTCTTTGAAGACCAAGTCAACCACCTTCTTACCTTTGATATAGGTTCCCTATTGTCTAAACCACAGCCACCATATCATAGGTACCTTGTATAGTTGTGAATAATGATCTCAAGAAACATCAATAGGAACACTTTTTGTGAAATATCCCTTCTTTCTTTGAAAAACTTACCTATAGATAGAAATTTTTAGGAGAGATCTATATGTGTTAACTTATGGACGTGAACATCTTTGGATTCTACTTGAAGACTAAAGTCATTGCATGAGTAAACCATGCATTTATATATTACTAATCAGCGTGGAGAACCTGAAATCCAAGAAAAATCAGATGAGAAGACCATCCTCTCCATCACTTCCAAGCTCTAAGATCATCATAACAGCAAGCAAGACGCCTCACAATTGAAGCATGGCAAGTTCGCAACTCCCACAAGTGAAAATGAAGCCCATTACATCAAAGCTCTATGGGTTTGAAAGATAAGATAAGAATTATCTTGCCGTCATACAAGCCAAGAAGGTCTATGAAGCCTATTATGAAGAACATGAACGAAATCACCATGATGAGATGCGGTGTATTAAAAATGCTGAAATTTGGCGTTATTTACATCAAGCAATGAGACTCCTCTCTCCCACGATCATAACTACCTCAAGACATCAAGAGGCTCACAATGAAGCCACATCATCTCTGCTTGCTGATGTGGAAACCGTGGAGAAACAAGAGGCAATCCCGAAATGCCTCTTTGTAACTGCCATAACTGCCCTCTCTCTCTTCCTCTTGAAGCAACTTTTCGGTCTAAACTCCTCTATCTTTCTTACCCTTATAAAAAGGGGACAATTGTTCACGAAAAGACATGTTGTATTATGAAAATTTGGCTCCTTTGGTTCGGTTATCCAAGTGTTCATCGTGTTCTTCTCGTGTTCATCCATTCCTCCTATTCCATACTCATTTCCGAGTTCTATCCTCCTATCTCTTCTCCCTCCTTTCTGTCCACTTTCATTCATCTCAAAAATCAGAAGCACTTCAGAGGATATCAATTGGTCGTGGAGTAATCTCAAGGCATCCACTTCTCGTCCACAAGGTATCATCCTCTATCTCTTAAAACCGTGGATAATAGTTCAGATTTAGTATCCTAAGTCCAACGTTATTCACCCTTCTATTCCCATTCAATCTGATTCATTCTATCTATTCTCAAACTCTATAATTGTCATATTAAATAATCTCAGAATATACCCATTCATATGCTCAATTATCTCCACTTATCTCCACGCTCTTCTCCTTAATCACATCCAACAAACTTTTCTTATTCGCTCTCTTCATTACCTTATCATTATCCTCTTCATCTTCGTCATTATCATCTTCTTGTTTTCTGAAAATATTCCCACATAACTTTCAGTGAATTATCCATCCATTCATCATTGATATCATCTCATAGATCCTCCCATAACATTGTAGGATCATTTCATTTTAAAATTCAGTGATCATCCATATCATACTTCATTCATCTTTCACCACTTCATCACAATCACTTCATAATATTCTCACATATAAACATTCTGAAAATTATCCTACATCAACCAGCCCAAAATTCATTGGTTGATTGAGGAACTTAAAGATCTTACATTGCCTATGTCTTGGAGGGAGATTGACCTTGTTGAGCTTGCAAAGGATGCGTCTCAAGATGAGGTATGAGAGTACCAAAAGTGGTAGGAAGATTCCTCTACGATTCAATGTTGTATGCTTGCCTTGATGTGCAATGAGTTGCTAAGGGAACTTGAGGACATAGAACTAGGAGTCATGCTACTTCATTTGATGAAGTTGTTTTCGGAGTAGAGATATGAGATATCAAAGAGCCTATTCAAGGCTCAGAGGACTGAATCATCTTCCATACACGCACATGTACTAAAGATGATAGAGTGGATTGAGATATTGGTAGTGCTCAAATTTTAACTCCATTTTTAGATGAGCACAAACTTTATTATTCAATCTCTTTCTAGACTCCTCTCATTTCATTGTTACTTTTAACATGAATAAGATTTAGGCCTCTCTCCCGAACATGCTTATTATGGAGCTACTAAACATGCTTATTATTGCTGAGGGGAACCTTCAAAAGGAAAATCCCCAAGTCCTCTTTATTGGTGGGACAAACAAGAAGAGGAAGGTACCCTCTACCTTCATGAGGGGCAAAAACAAGGAGCAAGTGAAAACGACTTTGACATGGAAGGATGATGATGACAAGGGAACATGTTTCCATTTTTGCATGAAGGGACATTGGAAGAGGAATGATAACATGCAACGTATACTTGGTACTTACATGATTATTAATGCAAATTAAGGCAATATTTCATTTCTATGCATTTTATCATACTTTGAGTGCGTATGCATCATTCTATGCAATATTTAGTTATAGTATCATACATAATTAAAAGGATGGAATTTTAGAGTAGATTATTCCCACTTTTATATTTGAGATTAGAATTAAGTTTTAATTTCAAAGAAGAAGAGAAAATATTTTTATACACACTCCTTTATTTTTCTAGTTTTGTTTTCCAATGAAAATGAGTATATTTTTTAGATAAAAATTTATTCTTGTGTTATTTCTTTAAATTTAAATTTATAGAATGATATATTATTTAATTTCTAATATAATATAAGAAATTGGATTGAAAAGGAGTTGTATTTTGAAATTTATGAAATTTTTTTAAATTTTTTAGGGATTTTTTTATAATTTTATAAATTTATTTTGAAAGTATTTTAATTTAAAATATTTAAAAGAGGTCTTTATGCATGTATTGATGTGGCAATGACGTGACATGCGTGACACACACATTGCGCACGTGTGTGCATGTTGTTAGTGGTTTGGCACCCTGCAGGGGCATAAGCTAAACCCCTTAAGATTGCTTGTGTATTTACATGCAATATTTTCCTTATTTTTATAATGTAAGACTATGTTTTCTTTATTTACGTAGGCGATGTGGTGCATTGAGAAGCGTTTGATCTCGCCATTTAATCAGCGCCATTGATTTTTCACTTAAAGCCATGGGGTACGTGGCGCATCATGATTCGATGCCGAATTTATTTTATTTGAATTGTGTGATCTCAATCATTCATTTTAGAAGTTATAATGGCTGAGATTAATCGTGCACGATGGGCTCCTCTAAACACAAGTATGCATCTAAAGCATTTGATGAAGATTAAACAACGGCGATTACATGACGATTCATGTACACATGATAATGTGGCTAAATATGAGCACTCGAATGAAGATCTAACAATCATGACTGAAGGATGCTTATTTGACTTCGAGGATTATATCTAACTCATTGATTGAAGATGAAGAGAGAGATCGAATGACCAAGCCTAATTTTTATCTACCTATACTCTCCTTCTTTAGTGGTGTAAACCATTCATGGGTTTTTGATCGATCAAACCATTTGAGCAACATAATCCCTGAAATCTCTTACTTTCTTCCTCTTCTAGACTCATTTCTGCGTATCCAGCGAGTGCTTGAAATCAATATTTTGTTAAGAGAATGAAGAATTCAATTTTCAACTCCAAGTTTTCATATTTCAAAATGCGAAATGAAAAGCCTTTGTCTGGAAACTAATTGGATCATTTCGAGTGAAATTTCATGTTTTGTTCTTAATCTTTCATCCTTTACCATTAGATTTAAATTTTGATTAGTAGATTAGTTTAATTTTATAAATTTTTATAATTTTCTCTCTCTTCACAATCGATTTTTATCTCTTTATTTTGCTCCTACCCCCTCCCATCTCCTTGTTACCATTGCCAATGGCTTGCCTTTCCAGTCCAAGGCCGTGGTACTACTCTTGTCACCAATTCCCTTTCACATCACCAAATCCTCTACGTTCTTGGTTTCCCTTTGAACCTTCTCTCCATTAGTGCCATCACTCGTGCTCTTTCCTGTACAGCTACCTCTTTCCTTTTCATTGTATTTTCTAGGATCTGTACATCAGACAGAGGATTGGTTTGGGCCGTGAGAACAGGCAGGGCATCTATGAGCTAGTTCCTGATGAATGACCAATCGAGACCACAAGGTCATTGAAAACACACGATCAAGAGTCAAAAAAAAATGACCAAACTCACATATTTTATCAACTAATCACGAATTAAGGAGTATAGTTGTGAATAAGGGTTGAATTCAAGGAGAATTAAGGTAAATTTGAGGGATCTTCTGAAATTTGGTCAAATCGGACAATGAAATGTGGATAGAAATTAAGGATTTTTGATATTTTTTTTGGAAAGAAGAGTCGAAGATGAATCCACGGAATCAAAAATCACTGCATTTGGATCAAGATTTTGCGGAGAAATCATCAAATGAACAAGAGAGAACTTTCCAAAAATAATTTCGCGAAAACTTGAAATTGAAATTGAAAATTGACTCAAATTACAATTTGAAATTGAAATCTAAAGCTATACGAAGGAAGATTAGGATGAAACGATCACTAACCCAAGATTGCGCTCGAATTGATCCAATTAGTTGCTGGATCAAAGGCTTTTGATTCCGAATTCTAAAACACGATTGTTGATGTTCAAGCGTCAATTTCTTCTAATTCTCTCAATGAAATCTCACTCTCAAGCACTCCGTGGACACTGAAATAAGTCTAGAAGCGAATGGAAGCAAGAAATTCAAGGGAGTTGGTGTCTAATTAGTTTGATTACTCGAATTGCCTTGATGTAATTTAGAATGTTCTCCTTTCTCATACCTGATCGTGCAAAAAAGAATTCTAGGTATCTGAGATCTTGTTCAGCTATGATACTGATTCAAGAATTTAATCAATAGACATAGATAGGGAGAGGGAGGTAGAGAGAGACAAAGAGGGAGAGAGAGGAGTGCGAGAGAGGCACTACGATGGCGACGATGATGATGACGAAGGTAGATTAAGTAGTGAGAAAGAGAAGGACCCTCGTATAGGTTGGAAATATATCAAGACTATTTGAAGGAATACCACATTGCCGCTACTTGCATGCCAACAATTCCAACAGTTCCATTCGCAATCCCACAAAAAAATATGACACTAGTTTCTTTCTGCATCATCAGAAGACCCTCGCAAGATATTTGCCTCTTAGTCTCGCACCAGCAGCTAGTCAAGGGGGCCTAGAGGGGGAGCTAATAGAAGAAATTAAAGATTTAGAGGGGCAATAAATATACTAGATTCCGTTGTACGAGCTAACTATTCAAAGATAACGTCGTTAGACGAACTGAAGGTTATGACAAATAGATGAATTTTTCTTTGAATTTAAGTGATTTAAGTGAATTATGGGGAGAAGTAGTAAGTACTTGAATATATGTCTTTAAATTGAGTCTCTATTGTGAGGGTTGACGTGTTCAACTCTCTATTCTAGAAGCTACTAGAATATCATAGAATTTTGTAAACTTTTCTAGAATCTTTTAGATGCTTTTTAGAATCTTCTATGCTTCTTCTAGAAGCTTGTGGATTCTTATAGATTACTCTAGAAGCTTATAAATATCTCTAAATGCTTGTGGATCTTTCTAGATGTTCTAGAAAAGGTACATACTCTTCTAGACAAAGAGTCTTTAGAGGCTTCCAAAGAGCTCTATAAAAGGAGGAGCTTGACCAAGCGAATCTGTGAGGTCATTGAATACACGGACTCGAATAAAAAATAATTCCAAACTCATCAATTTTGATAAATAATCACGAATTAAATAGTATAGAGGTGAATAAGGGTTGAATTCATGGAGAATTCAGGTACTTTTGAGGTATTCTTTAAAATTCGATCAAATCAGACAATAAATTGAGGTGAGATATTAGAGATTTTGATATATTTAGAAAGAAAATCAAAGACGAATCCATAGAATAAATAATCACTTGATTTAGATCAAGATTTAGGGAGAAATCAAAGATCAACAATTATGTAGAAAATCGATTGCAAAGAGAGAGAAACCTGAAATAAAATCTAAAATTAACCTAACTTATGATTCTAAATTACAATCTAATGATACTAGATGAAAGATTGGGAGGAAAACATATAGTCTAACCTAAGATAGCGCTTGAAATGATCCAATTGATCATCAGATCAAAGGTTTTTAGTTTTGCGATTTCAAAGAGAATTGTTGGCATTCAAGAGGTGAATTCTCCTTATCCTTTCGACGAAATCTCACTTTCAACCACTCCATGGGTGCAGAAATAAGTCTAGAAAAGGAAGAAAGTGGGAGATTCAAGGAGTGAGATGCCTAAACAATTTGATAGCTCGAAACATCCAAGAATACATTTTTCGTCAATGAACATGTGTATAAATAGGTAAATTTGGGCGTAACCGTTTAATCTTTGATCAATGGCTTTAACAAAATGCATAAATGCAAATCGTTATGCTTAAATCATGTCTGTTGGATCGAAAATGAGTCTTTGAGATTTTGCCACATTGCGTGTGAAGAAAAAACTTGTGAAACGCTCGTCGTCTGATCTCTATCTACCGATTTGGATGCATCCACATGTCCATCGTGCAATTTTAATCTCATTTAATCTGAGACGCTATAACTCCTGAGATTAACGGTTGAGATTAAAACATTATAAAATGAATCGTCGCCCAATAGGAGTGCGTCGTGTATTCCCTCACTTAAGTGATGATTGATGATCATGATTTGGATCGCTCAATCATCACATAGAAGTCACTGATGGGATATGAGGTCGATAACTTTCCAAAATTTTGATCAAAACATCAAATGCAACGGAAAAACATTGAATCGGACATTCAAAGTACCACGCCACCAATAACAAATGATCCTATCATCTAGTATGAATGAGAAAACATACTTACAGGTTTCCTTGAAGGAGTTCTTGAAGCTATTCAAGTGTCTAGCCTCTAGCAGTATCCACACGGTCTCCGGATGATTGGATCTCCTCTTCAAAGCTCTTCTCCAAGAGAGAAAGAGAAGAAAGGAGAGAATTCCCACAAGGCTTGCATGGGCACCTTCAGTTGTGGTCGTTCTCCCCCTATTTAGAGACATTTGGAATGAGGTTTTTTCATAAAAACCCTCATAATTATGTCTATATCTACCAACATCCATAAAACTTATGGGTGTGACCCTCTAGGTCTATATATCTCACTAGTTAATAACTCTATAGACCAAATAACACCTTATTGGTCAACCTTAATTAATTATCCACATCCACATATAGATTAATTAATCAAGGATCGATTTAAGCCAATCGATAGGTTGAGTTGCCAGCCCGTTTGGTGCCAAGCTACACCACGTACTCTAGGAGATATGGAGTATGTAAGAACTTACTTATGGAACCTTCTTGTCATCGATTACCATGTATGTGTAATCCTTCATCCACATTAGACTCATGACTGACAGAGGGTATGGTCAACTGTCAAACCCTGATCGGTCATTCAAGTTAGTACTGATGCGTGTAGAAATCATCGAGAACTCCTTCTTCAATATTTCTACTACCTTGGCCAAGGATTTCATCGCATCTCATTCCTTTGAGTCAATCTCCTCAAATACCGAGGGTAGATGATCCCATCTTGATCACACAATCATCTTCGCGGACTTCATGTCGTATCCAATATATGACGTTTTAGATATCCCGTGGCTAGGGATTCGTAAGTCATAATCAAAACACGATCATCCATCCACAAGATGTCTTTGGTGTCTCAAGTCAAAGGACCACATACACAACCATGACATGAATCAACCTGATTGACAGTTAGGTATAATACCATTCAGGGATTCATACGGATCAATTCAGTGAACTCTTTCTCCAAAGAGCACCCACTATCTATCCTTAGTGTCTCCACACCGATGGCTATAGGATTGGCCATACTCATCATATGAGGTGGATTAGATAGTGCTATTCTTTCTGGATAATTCGATGTCCTTCTCAAGTATCCCACGAATAGAAATATTTAGAACATATGTTTAAAGACTAGTGATCACTATATTATGATCTCATCATAATTCACTTAGTCATTGCACATGCTCATGGACTTCATTGCAAACATCACACAAGAATGACAATGAATAAATTTCATTTCAATGAACATAAACAAGATACATGGAAGTGTGATTGGCTTATAGGCCACATAATATCCATCAATCACCACATCACCTACACATAAAAACAGAAGCACATAGTCTCATATAACATAAACTTATGACAATTCAACGGCCAATTCAATGCAACCCTTGGATCAGACTCGCACTCATACCAAATGTAGGCACCAAAACACTTGGAAGGTTAAGTACTTAACCTTCTCTAGTGTCTTGGTGCCTACCTTGTTTCCGTCGCCTATCTTTGGATTTCCCAGGATCCTCATTTTGAGCATCCGATCTCTCCCACTAGCGACTAGCACACTAGTGAGAGAAACGACATGTGAGCTGTTGCTTCATTCATCTATCTTTGGACTCCCCATGATCCTCATCTTGAGCGTCTGATCTCGCCCTCTAGCTACTTGCATGCCTGACAGAGAAATGACATATGAGTTGTTGCTTTCGCCTATGCATAGATTCACCAGAATCCTCATCTTGAGCATCCTATTTGGCGCCGTCCATTCCTCACTCATCTTATCCTTCTTTGCGCCGCCAAAAATGAGGATCTTATTTCTCCTAAGCAAGCCAGCTAGTGTTTCTATGATGATCTTAATTTTCTTTACTGCTGGGTAGGAATTGGAGGCTTCTCCTCTGATCGTCATCTTGAGCGTCCTATTTTGCGTCATCCGATCTTCATTATTCTTATTCTTCTCCACCCCGCTAGAAAGTGTTCCTCCTCCGATCTTTACTTTCTTTTATGCTGGAAGGGCATTGAAGATTTCTCCTCCAATCATCATCTTGAGCGTCCTATTTTTTTGCTCCACCTAATCTTTGTTATTCCTATTCTTCTCTACCCCGCCGGAAAGAGTTTCTCCTTCGATATTTACATTCTTTGCTAATGGAAGGGCATTGGAGGTTTGCTCGTGGAAATACGTATTTGACTTGCCCCCTGCAAACGTGCCAAAGGACACGTTGAGAATGAGTACCTTCACCTGAAAAAAATATGTTTCTTTCATTTTCACTTCAAATATTGTTGAGGAGAATTGTGGACGGAAAAGATAAACATGTCACAATGTCGTTTTTTAGTATTACCGACATTACTATTGAAATAGAAGGAAACATACAAATATAGAAAAAGGAAAAGCAGTTTGATAAAGGAGAATATCCAAGAAATTGAAGAAAAGTCAAACTTGAGGGGGGAGGTATTGATAACTGGCAATCTTAACATGCAATTACATAATTATTATTTCAAATTAAGGTATAAAACATTCCAGTTTTATGCATGTTGTCAAACTTTGAGTTTTATATCTATCATTTCATACAATTTTAGGGATTATTTTAGGTTATAATATCAAAATGCACTATTTTAGGGATAATTATGCATTTTAAGAATATATTTTGAAATTAGATTATTTCCATCGATATTTGAGATTATAATTGGGTTCTAATGTTAAATATTAAGAGAAAATACTTTATACACACTTATCTAATTTTCTAAGTTTTTAATTGTAAAGGAAATGAGTGTATTTTTTAAATATAAATTTATTCTCTTGTTATTTATTAAATTTGACTTTTTAGAATGATAGATAACTTAATTTCTGATCCAATGAAATAAATTTAGATTAATTTGGAGTTTGCATTTTAAAAGTTATGAATTTTCTAATTTTAAGGGATTTTTTTGGATTTTTTCTGAATTTTTCTGAATTTAAAATCGATTTATTTGATTTAAATTCATTAAAGTAATAATTTTATTTTCACATGCTGACATGGCAGCTGACATGGCACGAGTGGAAAAAGCCCACCACGTGGTAACATATGAGACCGCCACGTGTAGCACAATGTACATGTGCATGCGTGCGTGTGTGTGCGCACATGTGTGCGCGCGTCTATGTCTGATTAAGGAGAAAGCATTCTATTAAGAATTTTCGCTAAATCCTTAACTATGCGCACTGACGGAACAAATCGATGCAATCATTAATTTCACACTGATTTGTGTAAAAAAAACCAAACTTACCAATTTTATGATTTAATAACAAATTGAGGAGTATAATGATAAATAAGGGTCGAGTCCACGAGAAATAAGGGATTTTCGAGAGATCTTTTGGAATTTGATCAAATCGGACGATGAATTGAGGTGAGAAATTAGAGAAAATGATCGAATTTCGAAATAAAACTTGAAGACGAATCCACGGAATCAAAAATCAATGAATTTGACTTTGATTTAACAGAGAAATTGAATATTGAATAGAGAGGATTTTTCTGAAAATTAAATCACGAAATTACTGAAATTAAGAATAAAATTAAACTAAATTACGATCCTAAATTATAAATTGATGATATATGATGAAAGATTATAAGGAAAACACGTAATCTAACCACAGATAGCGATCGAAATGATCCAATTAATCGCCGGATTCAAGGCTTCGAATTCCGCGATTTTAAAAACGATCTTTGGTGTTCAAGAGGCAGATTAACCCTAATCAATCAACGAAATCTCACTTTCAATCACTCCGTGGATGCGGAAATGAGTCTAGAAGTTATTGGAAGCAAGATATTCGAGGATAGAGGTGTTTAGATGGATGAATTGAGCGAAATCATCCAAGAATACATGAAAATTTCGAAGAACAGCTCATTTATAGCCAATTTGGGCGTAACCGTTCGATGACACTTCATCTTTCGATCAACGGCTCTGATTGATCGCATTAAAATGCATCGTTACCGTTAAATCGCCGATCGACTGCCGAGATTTCACCACATCGCGTGCGTTATAAAAACATACATGTAACGTCCGCCGTTTGATCGCGATAGGACGCTTAGATGTGTTTCTCGGTCGCTTAATCTCAACCATTATAACTCAATTGATGGAAGGCTGAGATTATATCGTTTTGAAAATGATTCGCCAATGATTAATGGTGTGCCACGTAACCCCCCTCTTTAAGTGAAGATCAACGGCTTACATCCTTCGTGCGATCGGACGCTCCATAGGCTTGCACGTCATACCGCGCTCTTGATTGTTTATCTTGATTGATCGGACGGTCAAAATTGCATCACGTCGCCTATGTGCTAATATTAAATTGAAAAATTGATTTTAAATTAGAAAGGCTAATTTTTAATTCCATAAAATCCTTTGAAATTCATTAAAAATTTAGAAAAATTCAGAAAAATTCAGGAAAAATCCCTAAAAATAAGAAAATTCATAACTTTCAAAATACAACTCCAAATTAATCCAGATTTTTTTTCATTGGATCAGAAATTCAATTATCTATCATTAAATAACAAGAGAACTAATTTTTATTTCAAAAATACTGATGGAGAATTATTTTAGAAACATGAACACAAGGGTTCTAAGTGAACCTATCCTCCTCCTCCTCCTCCTCCTCCTCCTCCTCTTCCTTATCCACCAACTTGAAAAATTATCCATTTATTAAATGGATGAAGAAGACCTCTCTAAATAATTGAAAGAGAGTGTAGATCTTAAGGGAATTATCTTCCCTCCTCTTTCTATTTTACATTGATCTAATGATTGACTTGGTCAAAAGAAATTTGCCTTAACCTTAGATAATTAGAATCCCTTGAATGGACCAAGTCAACCACCATTTTACCTTGATCTAGGATCCTTATTTTCCAAACTTTATCCACTATATCATAGGTACCATGTATAGTTATAATTAATGATCTCAAAGAAAATCAGTAGGAAATCCTTTTGCTATCAAATGCCCTTCTATTTGAAACCCTCCCTTAGATAGAAATAGGAGAGATCTACCTATAAGTACTTATGGAAGCACTCCATCGAATGATACTTCCAGTCAAGCACTCATAAGTGAAGAAGTCCAGGATCCTGATAGCTACGTGGAATATCAAGACCTCAGCTTATTTAACATGGTTATGATGGGGCTATCGTCAAAAGATACCATCACATGGAAAGTTCTGCCACATCTCTCCTTGAAGAATGTCTCACCGGCTGCTAAACAGTCGTCGCCCATCACCGAAACAGGTGAAGACCGTCAAAGAAATTACCATAAAACTTCCGCATGAAGACACTCCCGAAAAAATGAAGAGAACGGAGAGATAGTCAAAGCCACAACCATCCATGGCTATGAAGTCCCAAAACACCACATCCCTACAAGCGTCATCAAGGAAAGCCACCTCCCACGCTGACTGCATTTCTAAGGTGAAGTTAAGACATGAGAAGAAACGTCTGTCTACTGGCAATCAGAGTTATAATGCATTCCACCTCCATCGTGACAGCATTATTCACTGCATCTGACAACTCAACTGTCGGAAGTTCAATCCTCAGTGAAAACGCATTTACTGACGACTCCATCGAATCGTCTCACCAACCCAGCATCGGTTTCATGAAAGCATCAATCAAAGGGCTAGAATTTCGGCATTTCGGCGAGCTTGATAACGTCCGGGATCGTGCTCAACGGGAACGCCTATGCGCACGATTAAAGTTTGACAGCCTCTGCAAAAGAAGACGAAAACTTCACGTACGCTGGTCAACCATTCCAAAACGCATCAACGGCCATCTACCGATCCACGTACGAAAGAAGAAAATAACGTGAAGTTGTGTTTCTTACACGCGCGCAACCGTCGCGACGCGTCCTTTCACTACCACGTTCTCCGCTCCCTCTTTAAAAGACAGTTGTAAGTCAAAGAAGAACATGTTGTTTTCTGAAAAATTGGTTACCTTTTGGTTCGTGTTTACCTTTGTGTTTCATCATCTTCCCTGTGTCTCCATCGTCCCTCTCGCACCTTCTCTCCTCTCCGAGTTCTATCCTCCTCTCTTTTCTCCCCCTATTCTGTCGCTTTCTATCCCTTATCGTCAGAGAATCAACTGAGGAATACCCATTTCATGGATCAAATCCGAGGCATCAGCTTAACTTCTATCCTAGGTATTCATCTTCCATTCTTTCACGGTGAAATAGTTCATAAATTAATATCATAAGTCCATATTATAGACCGCCGTCCTCTTCTATCTATTCTACTTCTTAAATTCCTATCCGTAACGTATTCTCTACTATCATAAAACGTTCCATCTTTCCCTCCATTCCCCGTTTTTGTCATAATCATATCCCCTTTGTTCTCACGTATACTCGCCTGTCATCTTTCACCTATTCCCTGATCTATAATTCTATTCGCGCTAAATCTTATCCGTCACCCGCTTTTCCCCCACTACTTCCAGTCATTAAATAATCCAACTAAATATTTTATATTTACTTCTATCCTCGAAACCTCTCCCTTTTCTTCATTATTCTTTATATTATCCATCAGCCATCATCATGCATCATTCTCTTTTCATCTCATAAAGTATCTAATACTCTAGTCATTACTTTATCTTCCCCATTTCTTATCTTCATAATTATCTTATTGTCTTTACAATCATTATCATATCTCTTCCTATTTCTGAATTATTCTACAATACATCCTTGCTGATTTATAATTTCATTTCCTACTGATATCAATTCATAGGTCCTCCCTAATTTGTAGGAATATTAGTACTTCTAAAATATCCTACATCAAATACACTCATTTCTACTTTAATAACAAAACTTAGAAAAATAAGTGGGTGTATATAAATATCTTCTCCTATCATTTAACATTAAAACCTAATGATAATCTCAAATTTATATGAGAATAATATAATCTAAAATATATTCTTAAAAATGCATAATTATCCCTAAAATAGTGCATTTTGATATTATCACTTAAAATTGTATGGAATGATAGAAATGCACTCAAAGTATGATAACATGCATAAAAATGGAATGTTTTATGCTTTAATTTACATTAATAATCATATTTTTGCATGTTAAGATTGCATGTTATCACACACCTTATAAACACCCTGTTTTCTCTTTTATTTTTGCCATGTGGGACTTTTTTTTGTTTTAAATTTTTGCAGGTGGCGTGGCAGCGCATGGAGCTTTCCGATCGCGCAATTAAAACTCGACAATTGATTGTCACTTAAGGCGAGGGGTACGTGACACAGTCTTACTCGTCGGCGAATCATTTTTCAAATGATTTGAGGAATTGTAACGACTGAGATTAAAACCAACAAATACACATCCGAAGTGTTAGATCAAAATCAAACGGATGGCATTTCAAGCATTTTTTCTTTACGTTGTTGATGATTTTTCTAGATTGATGTGGGTGGAAATTTTAAAGAACAAGTCAGAAGCTTTTAATGCCTTTACAAAATTAAAGACCCTAGCGGAGAGTGAATCTAATGGAGCATTGATCAAGTTTTTGATGACTGATCGTGGTGGAGAATTTACTTTGTAAGAATTCTCAAAGTGGTATGAAGAGAAAGGCATCCGAAGGCATCTCACTACTCCACATATGCCCCAACAAAATGAAGTTGTTGAGAGGAAGAAAAGGACTATTGTCGGTCTTATGAGAAGCATGCTCAAAGACAAGACTTTACCTCTTGATTTTGAGGGCTAGGCTATCAAAACTTCAGTATATGTGTTGAATAGGTCCTTGACGAAGAGCTTACAAGAGAAGACACCCTATAAGATGTGGAGCAGGAAGAAGCCTAAATTGAGTCATCTTAGGATCTTCGGCTCAATAGTGCATGAGAAGACTCTTGGTGCTTTGGGGAAACTTGAAGATATGAGCAAGGAGATGATGTTTTTGGGGTACGAGAGAGGTACCAAGGGTTATTAGTGTTTTAACCCTACCACACACAAGGTTCATTTGAGCCGAGATGTCATTTTCAAAGAAGAGCGCAAGTAGAACTTTATGGAACCACAATCGAGTGAAGGTATCGATTTACGTATTTTAGGTGTAAATCTTGGATTTGAAAATCCAAGTGCGAGGACGAAAAAAGGTGGAGAGAATCTTGAAGGTGTGCTTCAAAATGTGCCTTCAAATGAAGAAGCGAGTCAAGGTGAAGGGTTGACGTCGATGATGAAGAATTTTGTGCGGTCGTTAAAACACACAAACGTCGGTAAAAAAAAATTTATAATTACGAACTCACAATCACAAAGATATTAAATCAAGTAAAGTGTAAGTATCGGGTCGATCCACACAGAACAAGGTTGACTTTTATTATAGAGTTGACTTGGTCAAACTTAGGTTTAATTAGGGTTTTAAAGAAGTGATAATAATATATAATCCATAGAAATGATCAAATATATGAGATAAGACATTTAAGACTTTAGAAAACTTATTTTTAGAAGAAATTTCAAAAGTCAAGGTCAAAGCATTGACTTTGACCAATAGTTGACTTTCTAAAAATCAGAGAATAAAAAGAGCTTATAATATTACAAAAAAATTATATATTTAGAAAATAGAGAGAAAATGTAATTTATTGATATAAAATTTGTGATTTTTCGATAAGAATTGGATTTACTATGAATTATTGAAGATCAAAGATCAGAAAAATCCCGAAATGAACACTTCGGTGTAAATCTTCAAATTGACAAATCAAATGATATCCAAATCGTGCAATTGATATATCAATAGAAATATAACAACCAGAAGATTCCAAAAAGAAAAAATTGTCCAATTCTAATTTATATTATAAGAGTAATTAATCCCGCAAGTCAACGCCCAAATTCGGATTGAAAATAAATAGTGGTTGGTCAAACGTTAAATTGAGGGGGTCAAATGATCATGGAATTTGACGAATTTGCTAATGAAACAAGGAATCGAATGAAACTAGAATCAAGTGATTGGGAATTATAATCAAAGAGATATCCTTGTTCGAAAATTTAGAAAAATCCGTCACTAAAATTGGGTGAATATATGAATTTAGCTTTTTCTACACTCTAATTATCTACCTAATTCTAATCTAAATTACATGACTTGCAAGAATGACGAACGAATCACACTACTAACCCAATTGACGCAATGATTTGGCTTCAACTCACGCGGATTGAAGAGTATTCCTCGGATTCATCTTCGACGTACGTTCGGCGTTTAAGGGGAGATTACGATCATTTCTTGCAATGAATTCGTGATTATCATGCTTCAACGGCTGCGGAATTCAACTCTAGGAAACAGAGGATCACGAAGAACTTAAAAACTTCCTTAAAATTCTCTTAATTTCTTCACGAATCGATCAAAATTTGAGTTTACAAAGGGAGAGAACATCTATTTATAGAGAAGTTTGTGCGAAATTGGTGGATCGTGGCCCACAAAGCGGATGTCACTCCGTGTGATTTCAGCAATCGGATCGCGCGAAAATCGGTGGGATCGTGGCCCATGATGCGGATTCCACTCCGTGTGATTTCAGCCGTCCAATAGCGCGATTTAATCCCGACCGTCCGATTGCGCGATTTAATCCCGATCGTCCGATATCACTGTTCATGCCACGTAGGCACCACATAGGCATCCATGTAGGCTTGTGTGGCCCTGCCATGTGTCTGCATCATGCCACATCACCTCCGGGGGTCCCGCGCGATTAAGTAAATCCTGAAAAATCAAAATAAAATCTAGAAAATTCTGAAAAATTAAGAAATTCATAAATTCATTTATATAACTCCTTTTTAACTCAAATTTTCTCCATTGGATCACAAATTCCTTCATCTTTAATATTATGTCATCTAAAAATATACAAATTAAAAGAATCATATAGGATGAATTTCAAATAAACATAGATAGTTTCTTAAGAAGTCTATTTTTATATCATCCAACATTCTTTTCTTGCAATTAAATCTTCTAATCATCTACTAAAGTCAAAGTAAATTAAGAGAAGTAATTAACCTTGTAAAATATTAAACATCTATAAAGCACATAATTAACCCTAAATAATGCATAAATATGGACTTTAGTAGAATGCCATACCAATTGTGAAAATTCATAAAACTATAATAACATGCATCATAATTACATAAAATAAGCATGAATATTAGTTAATTAAGATCAGAATTTTAGTTAAATATGCATGTTATCAGTCGACGTGCAATGAAATGATATCAAGATTTTGATACATTTAAGCTGTCTACGAAGTGATTGATCCAAATTGAGGAGTGTTTCATCTCATTTGAAGAACCTACCACTTATTCCAAGGCCTTTGAAGAGGAAGCATGGAGGAAAGCTAAGGAGGAGGAGATTACCTCCATCGAGAAGAATGATACATGGACACTACTGAAGGCTCCTAAATCATGCATGCGCATTAGTATGAAATGGGTATACAAGTTAAAGAAGAATCCACTTAATGAAGTTGTGAAACACAAATCAAGATTAGTGGTGAAGGGTATAGCTAAAGAGACATGATTGATTACGATAAGGTATTTGCTCTTGTTGCTCATTTTGAATCAATTCGTATCTTGATTGTATTGGGAGCTCAAGAGTGTTGGAGTTTACATCACCTGGATGTAAATTTGCCTTCTTGAATGGTGAAAATCAAGGAGGAGATCTATGTCAGTCAATCAGAGGGCTATGTGAAAGAAGGAAAGGAGGAGTGGGTCCTCAAGCTTAACAAAGCCCTCGAAGGCCTCAAGCTAGCACCAAAAGCATGGAAATTCAAAGCTTGATGACAAGTTGAAGAGTATTGACTTTTTAAGAGAAAAAAATAACCAAGGCGTGTTCGATTTGAACTGTACTCAAGAAAAAATGAATTGTCGAGTACATGTAGAGACTTGAGCATCATAGGGGCAAGTGAAGCCAAAGATAAGGAGTTCAATAAGACTATGATGAGGATTTTTGAGATGACAGACTTGGGTTTGTCATGTTCTTATTTGGGCATTGAAATGCATCAAGGCAAGACCCAGATAACTTTATATCAAAAATCGTATGCTGCACACATCATGGAGAATTTTTAAATGGTTGAATACAATCCAACCAATAATCCAATGGAAGATCAGTTGAAGTTACAGAAAGACGGGAGTTGGAAGAAGCGTGGATGCCACATTATATAGGAGCTTAATTGGAAGCTTATGATATCTACTTCAAACGCGACCCGACATGACTTGCTCAGTAAGCATATTGAGTAGATACATGATGAATCCTACCTCTGACCATTGGATAGCAGCTAAGAGGGTGTTAAGGTACCTCAAGGGTACTATTAATTTCGGTCTTTATATATGAGAAATGCATGAAAGATCTCAAGGTAATTTGCTATAGCGATAGTGACTTCATCAGTGATGTGGAAGATAGAAAGAGTACTTCGAGATAAGTGTTCTTTTTAGGTGATCTACCAATCACATGGAACAGTTTAAAATAAAGGGCAATGGCCTTATCTTCGCGTGAAGCTTAATATATAGCAATTACATCAGCTGTTTGTTAAGGAGTGTGGATCGCAAGGTTAGTGGAGGTAATGGGAGTCAAGATTGAAGCAGTGAAGATTATCGTTGATAGTCACTCAACCATCATGCTAAGCAAGACTTTAGCTCATCATAACAAAACCAAGCAGATTGACACATGCTATCATTTCATTCGAGATTGCATCGAAGACTGGAGAGTGATAAGTCTCAATTTATCTCTGAAATTACTCGCCACTTAGGGTTAAATCCACTGATTATAAAAATATATACATTTAATTATGGATAAAAGTAAGTAAAATCAGCTTTGAAATGATTTAATACATTTTCTAGATTTTTCTGAGATTTTTACCTTATTTTTATGAGTCTTTGTGAGTGGAAATAGTGAAGAATTCACAATTTATGTTCTCTTGGTGGCATTTTTTCTAATTTTGAGGACTATGAGGGGCCGTATGGTTTTTGCAGGGAAGAAGTGCGGGAGACATGGCACACACTCGTTCGCGGGAAGAAGAGAGTTGGACCATTCGGCAGACTCACCAGATCCGAACCTCTGGAGCATGCGTAAGAGAGAGAATGACCCCTTCATGAAGATCTAACGGCTGTGAGTACCTGATGATTCAGCCGTCAGATCGAGCCAAAATTTAAGGGGGGTCTTTTCGTGCGCTCGACTATTTTTCATTTTTTTGGGAGAGGGTTTTCAATACCAAAAGAGCCTCTCCGGTCTCTTGTAGGTACTTCACTTATTTGGTTTTCTCCTAAGTGGATGAGAGGGAGCGAATGTTGGAGTCCATCTTCAGTCATTGCGGATGTTATTGATGAGTGGGATGACGGATCCAGACAGAGATCCGATGAGAAACGCTGCCTAAGGCCAAGATGTGGGTTGACACTTAGGTAAGAACATCTCCTCGATCTTTGTTAAACTCTTCGTATTCGTGGGGGATCTTGGTTTCGGGACATACCCAAGATCACGATGTTTTCCAAAACATCTCAGTATATTCTTTTATTCTCCTCGCAACGAAAGTGCATGTGATCGAAGAAGATACCGATAGGTCGTCCACTCGACAGTGTGGTGCCGACACGGGGTAAGTAAATTTCAATTATTTCTTCACTTCTGAATTTCATACTGAAAATAGCTTCCCGAGTTACACCTTTAAATCAACCAACCAATAATTAGATTTCCCCTTTTCTGCAAGTTATTCCAAAATTCTGATTGATTAGGTTCGGCCTCCTTTACTCAAATCTGATTCGATACAGATCGAATAGAGTTTGTTTTGAATTGATAGAGTAGGTCTTTAGGCATTAAGATCATTACTAAAAAAAAAGTTCTCTATGGAAACCATCAGACTGACCCCTAATCTCAGTGGATTCGACACCCTACTCACCACTAAACAAAGTAGGAATTATAAATGTTTTGATTGATTCAAGATTAATCAATGACAGACTCACCGAGTAGTTTAGCACTAAATTTTGGATTATTAGAGAGTCATCATGGAACAAGTGGAGACCGAAAACCAATTTAGTGGAAATTCTCTCAAAAGCTTTAGGGAGAGTGAAATTCGAGGATCAAAGTGCAAGAATTGGAGTGACGAAAGTGTGGGACGAGAAGAAAATCAAGGAGGACAATGTGGGAAGTCATTTTCCCGCTTAGTGCATGGCTGGCACGTGATAACATCCATTTATAACTCAAATTCTTATCCTAATTAACTCATATTCATGCTTATTTTATGTGAATATGATGCATGTTATCATACTTTTTAGGAATTTTCTCCATTGGTATGTCACTTCACTAAAGATGATATTTATGCATAAATTAGGGATAATTTCATTCTAATAGATGATTAATCTTTTGTTAAGTTTAAATTAATAGAAGTAAAATCTCTTTTCTTGAATGATTTTGACTTTAGTGCATGTTTTGAAGGATAATTTCAAGATGAATTTATGATTTAGAATATTTAGTGAGAAATGAGTTAAGTAAATTATAATTCATCTTGATTTCTTCTTTGAAAAATATATTTTAAATGACATGATGTTAAAAAGGAAGAAATTTGTGATCCAATGGAGAAAATTTGGATTAAAAAGGAGTTCTACATTTAAAGTTATGAATTTCTGAAGTTTATGCCTTTTTCCGATTTTTTATTTTATTTTTAAATTAATTTTTTATGAATATTTCCTTATTTAAATCGCAAAAAAAAGGGATTTACTTACTTGCAGGTGCTGACGTCGCGAGCGGGACCGGATGGCGAGCTGACGTGGTGCGCGGGACCACCGCGCGGATGCGTCGTGGCGTTGAGGCCACGTGGCAGGGCCGCGGGTGGCCCACGTGAGGCGCATGTGGCGCACAGGGCGCGGACACGTGGCAGGAGGCCACGTGTGTCCACGGTCCACGCGGACGCCTGTGTGGGGCGCCACATGGCAGGAGCGGTCGGCAGTTGGAGGGCCCACGGGTATAGTGGGTCCTGGTTAGGAATTGGGGGCGGTAACGCAAATGCGTTACCGCACCCCACATTTTAAGCTAACGAGTTTCGGTATTTTTCTCCGTGTGGGACTATGTCCCACACGTTTTTTCTGTTGCACGTGACATGGCCGCATCGCAAGCGTCAGACCACAAGCGCGATTCGTTGATCGCGTGGACTCGAGTCCACGCGATCACTAATTTTAACATGTGCGCAAAATCGGGGATAAGTGGCGACGATCAATGGGCTTACCTTACGACACGTGGAGGGATCAGAATCGTCCGATCATCATCTTGGCTCACCTGTCATCTATTGCGATCGTGATCTTCATCAGGATTTAGGGACGATCGTGATCTTCATCGAACGGACAAAATCGCATTTCGTTGGGATGGTTGGATCTCCATCGGACGAACGACGAAAGGGGAGCATGATCACGCGATCAGGACCATGCGTTTCCTACCTGATCTCCATCTGACGGCGGGGAAGGTTCGTGGAAGAAAGCCACGATCGCGGTGCGATCGAAACCCTGATCGCACCGTGATCGAGCAGCGATCATGCTCCTTCATCGCGGAATCGGTGCTACAATCCCTCCACTGGATCAGACGGCGATCGACTAAGAACCAGGATCACGATCGACGCACGATCGTGGCGCTATCGTGGTTCTTTTGAAGCAAAATTGAGGCTTATTCACCGCCATATTGGGGCGGATTCATCGCGGGATTGAAGCCACGACGCCGCCCAATGGAAACCGCTTCCCACGACAGCGTCAATTGCCCACGATTTTTGGGCCAAAATCCTCTTTAAAAACTGATGTATTTCTCTCTTGTTCTTCAACTTTTGATCGATTCGTGAAGTAAATTAAGGGAATTTCGAGGAATATCTCTAGTTCATCGTGATCCCCCCGCGTTTAGACTCGATTGCGAAGAAATTGGAGCGGGATTGATCACGAATTTCTCCTTGATTTCATCGAATTTTCCCCTTGAATTCCGAAAGTCCATGAGGAAGAATCCGAGCAAATTCGCTTCAATCCACGAGAAATGAAGCCCCATTCTTGCAGCAATCAGGTTAGTAGTGAGATTCGATCGATTATCAGGAGGTAATTTGAGTTTTTATTAGATTTAAAAGTTTAATTTTGCAAATTAGTTCTTAGTGTTCTTCATTTTCCCCAATTTTTGATCCGAAAAATTTCTGATTTTGAAAATAGGATATTTCTCTGATTATAATTCCAAATCACTTGATTCTAGTTTCAATAGATTCTTCTTTTCTTTAGCTTTCCGTGGATAGCAAATTCATCGAATTTTGAGTTCATTTGACCCTTCAATTTAACATTTGACCAAGCATTGTTCATCTTTCATGAGAAGTCAAATGTTGACTTTCGGGGTCAATTACTTTTAATTTACAAATCAGAATTCAATAATTTGGTCTTGTTAGATTCCTCTGGTTCTTAGATTTTCATTGATATATAAATTGCAAGATTTGGATTTCATTTGACCGGTCAATTTGAAGATTTCCTCTGAGGTGTTCATTTCGGGGATTTTTTGATATTTGATTTTCAATAATTCATAGTAAATCCAGTTCTTATCCAAAAATCATGAATTTTATATCAATAAATTCAATTTTCTCTTTAGTTTCCAAATATATAATTTTCATAATCTTCTGTCTATGTTTGGTTCTCTGATTTTACAGAACACCTACTATTGGTCAAAGTCAATGCTTTGACTTTGACTTTTGACTTTTCTCTGTCAAACCTGATAATTAAATTCTTAAAACTTAGTATTTAGTTTATTTATATTCATTTCCACTCATTACTTCTTATTTTTACTTATTTAAAGTACCTTTTAAACCTAAGTTTGACCAAGTCAACTCTGCGATTAAAGTCAACCATGCTCTCTGTGGATCGACCCGATACTTGCACATTACTTGATTTTATGTCTTATCTTTGTGAGTTTAGTTTTTATAAATTTTTTTTGACCCGCTTTTTTGTGATTGAGCGAGGCACGAAAAAGCATCGTCAGCACGCGTGGCATAAACGTAGCACACAAGGGAGAGCACCTAGTGTGCACACAAGGTGTACACTCAATGGGTACTGTAACACCCGGCGAGATGGTTCCCCATGGCGCACAGTGGGGTGTAGAGGTATGTGTAGAGAAGGACCCTTGTATAGGTTGGCAATATATCAAGATTATTTGATTATTTGCCAACAATCCCAAGATAATGTCCTTAGCCGAGGGGAAAGACCATTCGCAATCCCCCAAAAGATAGGACACGAGTTTCCTCCTGCATCATCAGAAGACACCTCGCGAGATATTTGCCTCTCAGTCTGGCTACAACAACAAGTTAAGGGGGTCAAGAGGGGGAGTTAACAGAAGGAATTAAAGATTTAGAGGGGAAATAAAGATAAGAGATTCTGTCATACGAGCCAACGATTCAAAGACAATGTCGTTACACGAAGGGGACGTTAGGACACAGATGGAATTTTTTGTTTTTTTGAATTTAAGTGGTTTAAGTGAGAAGAAAAATGAAAACTACAACAGGTTTCCATCTAGCAGGCAGAGTTGCTTGCGTCATTTATTCGTTATGCAGGATCCCTGTGCGTGAGGCTGCAAGAGTCTCCCTAGAATCCCTTTGGCTGGTTGAAAGAGAAATATGTGCAAGGGGAGGGAGAGAGATCAGGAGGCCGTTCGGCAGTATCCACTCTTTCCTCCTCGATCATGATGGTCTCCCCAAACAGCCAGAAAGACCTGATTATGCGCGGAAAAGTTTGAAAATGCCTGGCTCCCTGCATAACAGACGGAGAAACCGAATTGGAGCTGCTGGTGTCGTCGTCAATCTTTAGACTTCCCATATTCCTCATCTTGAGAGTCCTATTCTGCACCATCCATTCATCGTTCATCTTACCACTCTCCGCCTCCCCAGAATGGGTTTCTTCTCCGATCTTCAGTTTCTTTGCTGCTGGGCGGCGGACTATGGAGGTCTCCCCGTCGAAGTAGCCGGAGAGTTGCGCCGCATGCAGAAGTCTCCCCACTGGCACTGTGGAGGACGCATCTGAATTTCGTCGAAGATCAATAAAGAACTGGCCGGCGACGTCTTTTGTGAGAATAACTGTGTCACCTTCGGCGGCCCTCGTTTCATGGACGAACCGCCGCCAGTCCTTAGACAACCGATGCCGCCTAGGATTGCTGTTGAACGCGTGTTTCAACTCGAAAGTCCTGCCCTGCGGGTCTCGGAAGATTTTTGCCTCACCAATTATGGGGAATAACGCGTCCCCGCAGGGCTTCAAGAGAATAATTTCGCTCTGAAGGGTTGCCTCCAGTCCTCTGCAGAATCGTCGGGAAGGCATCGCCTTTGTGGATGTTTTTCCGCCTGCTAGAAACTACTTAGTCGTTTTTTCTGTCACGGTAGTTATTCCTTTCTCTGCAGGTTAGATCGTGACCGTCCGTCAGGAGTAGTTATAACGGTGATGCGGTTTCCACCGCGGATGCGATGACTTGTGGATTAGAAGTTAGTTAGAAGATGCTTTTGTTTCCTAATTTCTCTCCCCTCCTCTTATTGGTCTTTGTTTCCTATTTAAAGGAACAAGTGTTTGTTGAAATGTTACTAGTTGAATTAAGGTAGTTTTTTCTATCCGCATCTTCGTTAGTCTCTCCCTACTAAGCGCAACGCATCTCTATCTTCCTTAGAGTGATTCTAGGAAAGCATTTGAGTTCTTTAGAAGGTCAACAATTGGTATCAGAGCGAAGCGATTTTTTTTTTCGAGGATTCAAGCATGGCGAAGAAGTTGACTGATGGCGGAGAGTTATCAACATCGGCGCCATCCCTCAAGCTGTCGAAGACCAACTACTGTGTATGGTCGATGGCTATGGAAGTTTATTTGGACTCGCATGACTTGTGGCAAGCAATTGTAGGAGAGAACATAGCAAAGAAGAAGGACCGCTTAGCCCTTTCTGCCATCATAAGCGCTGTTCCTGAAGAACAGTTGGTGATCCTTGATGCAAAGAAGACGGCAAAAGAGAATTGGGAAATTCTCAGGCAGAGGAACCTTGGCGTGGATAGAGTGATTCAATCCTGCATCCAAGGTTTAAAACGAGATTTCGAAATGCTCACCATGTCCAAGACTGACTCCGTGGTGGACTTTGCGATGAAGTTCACACACATCGTCGCTGATTTGCGAAACTTGGGAGAAATGATGGAAGAGAAAGAAGTGGTACATCGATTTCTAAGGGCGACGCCTTCCAAATTCGACGCTCTCACGCTCTCCCTGGAGCAGTATGGTGAGTTGGACAAGGTAAGCCTAGATGAGGTCATCGGTTCTCTTACCGTTCATGAGCTGCGGCTCAAAGAACGTGAATCTCGTGAGGAGGAACAAGTCTTATTGGCTAAGACGATAAGCAAAGCAAAATCGTCGAACGACGAGTCCTCATCACACGGAAGAGGACGACATCGAGGGCAAGGTCGCGGCAAAGGCAGAGGCCGAGGGCAAGGTCGCGGGCAAAATTCATCTCAAAATGAAGACAAAGACAAAAAGCCATTTGACAAAACGGTAATTCAATGTTACAATTGTCAGAAATTTGGACATTTTGCGTATGAATGCAGAAGCAATAAGAAAGAACGAGATGATCGAGCATATGTATCCGAGTCCACTTCGGCAGAAGCGACATCCACTTCCTCAGCTCCAGCGGCGACCTCTTCTCTATTGATGGCGGTGGTTGAAGAAGCAAGTGAATTGCTCCTTCATGGTTCAGAGGGTGCGCTCTCTGATCCATCGCTCTGGTATCTTGATACGGGAGCGAGCAACGAACCACATGTCAGGCCGCCAGAATTTCTTCTGTGATTTGGATGAATCCTCATCTAGATTTGTAAAGTTTGGAGATAATTCGCGGATTCAAATCAAAGGCCGAGGTACTGTTGAGATCACTCAGAAGGATTGGGACATTCTACAGCTTCTTAATGTGCTATATGTCCCGGATTTGGCGGCAAATATTCTTAGTCTTTGCCGACTGGATGAAGAGGGCTGCCATATGACAATGGCTGGAGGTAAGTTGACTGTCTTTGATCTTCATGGACGCTTGGTTGCTGAGGTACAAAGATTGGAAGGTAGACTCTACTTGCTGAAGCTTAAGGTAGTTGACCAATGCTTGGTCACTACTGAGGATAGTTTCGAGAATTGGCTTTGGCATTCACGTTTTGGGCATATTAATTTCCACTCACTGCAGGAAATGTCCAAGAGGAAGTTAGTCAAAGGACTTCCTCTGATCAGTGCACCTGATTATGTCTGTCGAAGTTGTATGGCAGGAAAACATCATCGAAGTCCTTTTCCTCAAGCTTCACATTTTCGAGCCATGAAATCTCTAGAACTCATCTACATGGATATCTGTGGCCCAATTACGCCATCCAGATTAGGGGGAAGCAGGTATTACCTTCTAATTGTGGATGACTTCTCACGGTTGATGTGGGTGTCTATGCGGAAATTGAAGTCCGATGCTCTGGGAGCATTTCAGCATTTCAAAACGTTGGCTGAGGCTGAAAAAGGTGCGAGAATTCTATGTCTAAGATCTGATAGAGGAGGTGAGTTTACTTCCAGTGAATTCAATGAATTGTGTATCTCACATGGCATTAAGAGACAGCTCACGACACCTCATTCACCTCAGCAAAACGGGGTTGTCGAAAGGAAAAATAGGACAATTATGTCCTTAGTTCGAAGCATGCTCAAGGAGAAGAATCTACCTCGAGAATTATGGGGAGAGGCAGTGAATACTGCTGTCTACCTACTGAATCGAGCTTCAACTAGAAGCTTGAAAGGGTCGACTCCATATGAAGCTTGGATTGGGAGGAAGCCCTCAGTCGAGCATCTACGCATCTTTGGCTCGGTTGTGCATGTGAAATGCACTAAAGTTCCTCAGAAGAAACTAGAAGATCGAAGCTCTCCTATGGTATTTGTCGGTTATGAAATTGGCACTAAAGCCTATCAGTGCTTTGACCTGGTCAACGGCTCACTGCATATTAGCCGAGACGTAGTATTTGAAGAAAATGCCAAGTGGGATTGGTCAAACCTAAAGGAAAGTACTTCAACACTTACTTTTGTGCCAGAATTAAGTATCCAATCAATCATGGGAGATCCCACTTCCTCAAAAGAAGGTGGTGAAGCAGAGCGCATGGAGCATGATGTTGAAGAACAAATATCCTCCACTGAGTCTCAAGAATCCGAGCCTTTGAGGTATAAATCTGTTGCTCAACTCTACACTGAGACTGTTCCAATGCAGGAAGAAGATGAAGAATGTATGTTATTATTTGAAGAACCTTCCACTTACCGTGAGGCAGCCAGTGAAGAAGCATGGAACAAAGCAATGAAAGAGGAAATGGAAGCTATTGACCGAAGTCAAACTTGGGAGCTGGTGGCTCTTCCATCAAATTGCAGACCTATCAGACTCAAGTGGATTTTCAAATTAAAGAAATCAGCCAAGGGAGAGATTCTGAGGCATAAAGCAAGGCTTGTTGTGAAAGGATACTCACAACGTCAGGGCATTGACTTTGATGAAGTCTTTGCTCCTGTGGTCCGATTTGAATCCATCAGTAGGATTCTTATTGCCATTGCAGCTCAAGAAGGTTGGACATTGCATCATCTCGATGTCAAATCCGCTTTCCTCAATGGAGAAATTGAGGAGGAGCTCTATGTAAAGCAGCCAGAAGGTTTTGTGGTTGTGGGCAAAGAACATTGGGTTCTCAGGTTGAGAAAGGCGCTCTATGGCCTTAAGCAGGCGCCCCGAGCTTGGTATTTCAAATTGCATAAATGTCTTCTCGCACTTGGTTTCATCAAGAGTTGATATGAGCAGGCAGTATATTTGAAGCAGTCAAGCCATGTGAAGGTGATCGTCGGGGTATATGTAGATGACTTAATTGTCACTGGATCAAGAGTAGAAGATGTGGATAATTTCAAGAAGCAAATGATGGAAGTTTTTGAGATGAGTGATCTTGGTTCACTTAGCACATATTTGGGCATAGAAATTAAACAAAGGTCTGATTTCATCAGCCTAAGTCATGGAGGTTATGCCCAACATATTCTTGAGAAAAAGGGATTGCTGAATTGCAATTCCTCGCAGACGCCTCTTGAAGCAAGAGCTAAGTTCAGCAAAAATGGAGGAGGATTACGGGTTGATCCCACTGCCTTTCGAAGCATTGTAGGAAGTCTTCAGTATTTGACTCATATGAGGCCGGATTTACTCTACTCAGTTGGCATACTGAGTAGATATATGGAAACGCCTACATTAGATCATCTCTCGGCTGCAAATAGGATTCTAAGGTATGTAAAAGGCACTATTGATTTTGGACTAATCTACCTAAAATGCCAAGTACAAGACGCCCTCTTTGGGTACAGCGACAGTGATTTCGCCGAAGATGTTGATGACAGAAGAAGCACCACAGGGTATGCATTCTTCATGGGCTCTTCCATCGTTAGTTGGGGATCATTAAAACAAAAAATGCGGTGGCTTTGTCCTCATGTGAAGCTGAGTACATCGCTGCTACCTCAGCTACATGCCAAGGAGTTTGGTTGAATTGGCTTATTAGTGAGCTAAAGGGAGTAGCAGAGAGGCCTATAAAGCTACTCGTGGATAATCAGTCTGCAATCATATTGAGCAAAAATCCAGTTCATCATAATTGGACTAAGCATATTGACACCCGTTATCACTACATCCGACAATGTGTGGAGGAGAAACGGATTGAAGTTGTGTATGTGAAGACAGAGGATCAGTTAGCCGATGTCCTCACAAAATCACTTGGAAGATTGAAGTTGTTAGATATGCGTGGACGTCTGGGCATCAAGGATGTTCACATGGAAGAACTGGAGCAAGGAGGAGATTGAAGGGTTGCCTCCAGTCCTCTGCAGAATCATCGGGAAGGCATCGCCTCTGTGGATGTTTTTCCGCCTGCTAGAAACTACTTAGTCGTTTTTTTCTGTCACGGTAGTTATTCCTTTCTCTGCAGGTTAGATCGTGACCGTCCGTCAGGAGTAGTTATAACGGTGATGCGGTTTCCACCGCGGATGCGATGACACGTGGATTAGAAGTTAGTTAGAAGATGCTTTTGTTTCCTAATTTCTCTCCCCTCCTCTTATTGGTCTTTGTTTCCTATTTAAGGGAACAAGTGTTTGTTGAAATGTTACTAGTTGAATTAAGGTAGTTTTTTCTATCCGCATCTTCGTTAGTCTCTCCCTACTAAGCGCAACGCGTCTCTATCTTCCTTAGAGTGATTCTAGGAAAGCATTCGAGTTATTTATAAGGTCAACACGCTCTTCACGTCGCTCGTGCTCAGAGCCTTCTCGAACGACATCGCTCTAGGTGCCTCCATCGCCTTTGGTAAGACCTTTCAGAGAGGAGACGATGCAAGAGATAATGCGGCAGGAATGAGCCTGCTAACTGGGGATATATAGGGTGGCATAATCCCCTTACGTTGGCCCGTGGCCGGCTTTTTCGCAACTGTTAGCCAGTTGGAGAGATACCCGTATTGGATAATAGTTTGCTGCAGATCTGATTTCCTCCCAGGAGCAGCGCGTGAACCGGTCGTAGTTATGCTATTCAGACACAAGAACACTACGCTAAAAGGTGTTGGGTGATTGTTTCCGCCGCTGGTGACGCCGTTGCGAACCCAACAGGTCACCAAAGATTCAGCCAACTCAAGCCACGTTAGACGTTGAATTTTTTGATCTTTCGATTCCCGCATTTTCGGTGAATTTCATGATTTCCTTTCTCTCGGTACGATCTTTCCTCTGTCTCGGTTCCTATATTCTCCAACATGCGCAATTACTTTACAGAACTGAAGGCACTTTGGATGATCGTCGAAGAACTCCGGCGCCATGTTTGAGCCAACGTCCTTCCTTCGACAGAACGCACGACAAGTGCAACACGATGAAGGGAAGTATATTTTTCCTTGTTCCCCATTGGGATTGCATCGTCAGTAGGACCATATTCCCTCCCCAATCCCCTCAATGGATCCCCTTCCTTTAGTTTCAACAACCGAGAAGAAGTTTCCGGAAGTTGAGCCTTATCATTCGATAAGAAATATCGAATTGAATAATGCATACTTTAATAGATATATAATATATAATACTCAAAATATTTATGGTGTTTCAAAAATATCATTAATATAACAAAAATAGTACTTCTAGAGATCTTTAACATATATTTCTTCTGCCAGCGGAGGAATTCCCTGAAGGAGGTGATCTAAGCCGTTGGTTTGTCATCCTGCGTCAGCGACAAGAGAAGATCCAAGTTTTAATCGGGAGCATCCGCGTGGATCGTTATAACGGACATGATTGGCCGATGAAGGAACGGCGGGACCTACAAGCCGTTATTACAGTTTTACTCTGTGTTTTTTCTATCTCTTTTCTTTTAAATACCGAAGGCGTTTCGGTTAAAACAGTGAGCGTGAAATGTGAATGATTTCTTCTTGGTTGTTCTCCATTTTCTTGTTCTTGATCATGAGTGAGACCGACAGAGAGTAAGAGAGTGTTCGGCGGGTTCTTTTCACGCAGTGAGAGTGTGTTCTAACATTCCCTGCCTTTTCACGCTGACGGAAAAAATGCCAAGGAAGGTATGCATTTGTAAGCGTTCATCAACTCCAGTGGATGAAGACAGTTGACTTGCCGACATCAATCTCGATTCAGTAGTGTGCTGTCAGATTTTTCATAACACTAAAGCCATTGAAGGCGAGTGAAATACTTCTAGAATGTTCTCTAGATTCGAACCAACCCTCGTCCCATCTTTGCGTCAACACCCAGGAACATGTGATGAGGATGACTTTCATTTGCGAAAGGATGAGAGTGCGAACACCGAAAAGACACCATGCAGACCGCCAAAAAGACCATTCCCAATCTGCTCTTTGTCAAAGATAAATGTATAAATAGACAGTAGGTCTTGAGAAAGAGAGATGCAGCAATGCGATTTCATCCATCTCCAAGGACAGTCGCAAATTTCTATTCTCCGCCATCAGAAGACCATTCTCAATATATATATTTCTCACGGCAGAAGCTCGTGGCAGCAGCCTAGACGGAGATGACGGAGGAAGTTCACGACTCAAAGAGGAAAATGTTGGCTGCTGATGAGCACCCTCTCAAGATGATGAGCACACTCACAATTGCACTCAAACACTCAAAAGAAGAAGAAGAAGAATGAGAAGAGAGAAATTCCACTAAAAAGCACTAAACCACTCAATAACACAAGAACAACTCTCTAGAGGAAGAAAGGAAGGTACAAAGATACATTTAGGGATGCTAGGGTCCATATTTATAGGGTACAAAGGTGAAAAACAAAACAAAACAATAACCTCTTATTTTTTTGCCTCACTAACCTGCCGAGTGCATGCTGTGGGGCATGAAAATTGGCAATTTTCATGTGCCACAACGTGCGCATAGCGCGCATCTCGGCGGGTTCTACAGTACCCAACGAGGTATGCACACACTATTCATGCGGGACCCCCCGATTTACGCGTGCGGCATGGGAATAAACTCACTTTTCCACATTCTCCTCCTTGAGTTTCTTCATGTCCCATGCCTTCTTCACTCCAATTCTTGCACTTAGCTCCACAAACTTCACTCTCCCCAATGATTTTGTGAGAATTTCAGCCAATTGATCTTCAGTCTTCAAATGCTCGATGACGACTCTCCCATCTTCGACGCAATCTCGAATGAAATGATATCGTGTGTGGATGTGCTTGGTTCTATTGTGATGAGCTGAGGTCTTGCTTAACATAATGGCTGATTGATTATCAACCATAATCTTCACCGCTTCCATCTTTACTCCCATTACTTCCATCACTAACCTTGCAATCCATACTCCTTGACATACGGCCGACGTAATTGTTATATATTCAGCTTCACACGAAGATAAGGCCACCACCTTTTTTTCAAGCTGTTCCAAGTGATTGGTAGACCACCTAGAAAGAAAACTTGTCATGAAGTGCTCTTTCTATCTTCCACATCACCGGCGAAGTCACTATCGCTATAGCCAATTACATTGAGATTCTTCACGCCTTTCACATACACAAGACCAAAATCAATGGTACCTTTGAGATACCTCAACACCCTCTTTGCTGCTATCCAATGGTCGGAGGTAGGATTCACCATATATCTACTTAATATGCTCACCGAGTAAGTCATGTGGGTCGCGTATGAAATAGATACCTTAGGCTTCCAATTAAGCTCCTATATAAAGTCGCATCCACGCTTCTTCCACCTCCTTCTTTCTTTAGCTTCAGTTGAGCTTCCATTGGAGTGTTGGTTGGATTGCATTCAACCATTAGATAACTCTCCAAGATATGTGCTGCATATGGTCTTTGAGACAAGGTTATTTTGGACTTACCTTGATGCACTTCAATGCCCAAATAAGAACATAGTAATCCTAAATCTGTCATCTCAAAAATCTTCATCACATTTTTCTTGAACTCCTTCACTTTGGCTTCACTTGCCCCCGTGATGATCAAGTCATCTACATATACTCCGACAATCACTTTATCTTGATTTGAGTTCAAATAATACACACCTTGGTCATTTTTGCTTTTCACAAAGCCAATGCTCTTCAAAGTATCATCAAGCTTTGCATTCCATGCTATTGGTGCTTGCTTGAGGCCGTAGAGTGCTTTATTTAGTTTGAGGACCCACTCATCCTTTCCTTCATTCACATAGCCCTCCGTTTGACTCACATAGATCTCCTCGTTGATTTCACCATTCAAGAAGGCAGATTTCACATCTAGATGATACAAACTCCAACACTCTTGGGCTGACAATTTAATCAAGATACATATTGATTCAAAACGAGCAACATGAGCAAATACCTCATCATAATCAATCCCATTTCACCAAGCGGATTCTTCTTTAGCTTGTATACCCATTTCACACCAATGGGCTTGCATGACTTAGGAGCCTTCACTAGCTTCCATGTATCATTCTTCTCAATGGAGGTGATCTCCTCCTCCATAGCTTTCCTCTATGCTTCATCTTCAGATGCCTTGGAATAAGTGGTGGGTTCTTCAAATGAGATGAGGCACTCCTCCTCAATCGGATTAGTAGCTTCATAGAGAGCTTGGATGGATCGAAATCTTGGCATCACTTCATTGCTCGTCAATGACGACCCTTCACCTTGACCCACTTCTTCATTTGAAGGCATATCTCGAAGCACGCCTTCAAGATTGTCTCCATCTTCCTCTATACTCATACTTGGATTGTCAAATCCAATATTTACACCTGAAACACACAACTCCATACCTTCACTCGGTTGTCGTTCTATGAAGTTCCACTTGCGCCCTTCATCAAACATGACATCTCGGCTCAAATGAACCTTGTGTGTGGTAGGATTAAAACACCGATAACCCTTGGTACCTCTCTCGTACCCCACAAACACCATCTCCTTACTCCTATCTTCAAGTTTCCCTAAAACTCCAGGAGTCTTCACATGCATAATTGAGCCAAAGATCCTAAGATGACTCAGTTTAGGCTTCTTCCCGCTCCACATCTCATAGGGCGTCTTCCCTTGCAAGCTCTTTGTAGAGGACCTATTAAACACATACACACAAGTATTGATAGCCTCACCCCATAATTCAAGAGGTTTTTACTCTTGTCTTTGAGCATGCTTTTTAAAAGACCCACAACGGTCCTATTCTTCCTCTCAACTACTCCATTTTGTTGAGGTGTATATGTAGTAGTCAGTTGCCTTTGAATCCCTTTCTCTTCACACCACTTTAAGAATTCTTTAGAAGTGAATTCTCCACCATGATCAGTCCTCAAGCACTTGATCAATGCTCCATTGGATTCACTCTCCTCTAGAGTCTTTAATTTTTGAAAGGCTCCAAACGCTTCCGACTTGTTCTTCAAAATTTCCACCCACATCAATCTAGAAAAATCATCAACAATTAGCAAAAAATACTTCCCTCCACGGATTGTTGAAGGTGTGATTGGTCCACAAAGGTCGGCATAGACCAATTCTAGGGGCTTTGAAGCTCTAAATTCAGTTGCTTTGGGAAATAGGGCTCTCGCATGCTTCCCGGCCACACAACAACTGCACTTGTGCTCAAATTTTGAAGACCTAGGTAATCCAATAGCATGATTACCTTTCAGCATACCATGGAGAGTGTGAGCACTTTGATGACACATCCTTCTATGCCACAACCATGCCTCTTCATCATTTTTCTCCACAAGAAGACAATGCTCGACAATGTTGAGCTTCAAAAGGTACATATTCCCCCTCGTCTTTGAAGTCTTGGTCAGCAACCTTCCTTGGCCATCATAAAGGGTGAGAAAACCATTCCTCAAACGTATGTCACAACCTTGTGAATCAAGTTTTCCCAAACTTAAGATGTTAGTCTTCAACTTAGGTATATAAAGAACATTTTCAAATATCATTCATTCACCATTTGTACACTCCACATGTACTTCACCTTTGCCTTCATACCTACTTGAAGAACCATCACCGAATCTCACCACTCTTTGGTGAGACTCATCAAGGGACTGATAGAAGGTCTTCATACAAGTCATATGGCTGCTAGCTCCCGTATCTAGATACCACATATCATCTATAGGAGAGCTATTCATACCTTGAAGTAACACATCCGGATGTTCATCGGCTCGCACCATTAGCAACGATGATTCTTCTTCTTCATCTTCTTGGGCTATATGCATCTTTTATTTTCCCTTTGACTTGTCCTTCTTAGGAAGTTCGTACTCATCTGAAAAATGCCCAAGCTTTTGACAATTGTAGCATTTTACCTTGGATTTGTCAATTGCTTCTTTTTCTTCTCTCCATTGGCATCATCACCACGATCTTTGCATTTTCCTTTCTTTCCTCGTCCCCTTATGCTTGAAGATGACACCTTTTGATCCTTCTTAGACATATTAAATGCCCTAGATAGGACTGCTTGCCCCTCATCTCTTGAGTTCCTCTCTTGGAGTCTCAACTCATGAACTTTGAGTTGCCCAAAAGCTTCCTCAAGTCTCATGGTCTTTAAATCACTTGTTTGCTCAAGTAGAAGAATTAGAGAATCAAAATCTTTAGGGACTGACCTGAGAAGCCTTGAAACAATGCCATACTCATCAAGACTTTCCCCCAAGTCTATCAAATTAGTAACAATTCGGGCCAAACAATTTGAGTAGTCATCAATCTTCTCATTCCTCTTCATGGAAATTATTTCAAATTCCCTCTTCAATGCTTGCACCTTTTGCTTGCACCACTTTGTCCATTCCCACATGGAATGTGTGGAGAACTTCCCAATTCTCCTTTGCACTCTTCTTGATGTCGATTTGGTTGCTTTGTGACTCAGAGATGGAATTGAGGATCATCGACAATGCAACGCGATCCTTCTTCCGATTTACCTCACTTCCATCAATGACTCCCCACAAGTCATGAGCCTCCAAAGAAACTTCCATCCTCATAGCCCAAAGACTATAATTTGTGCTTGTTAACATCAAAATAGAAGTAGACATACCGGTTTCACTCCTTGGTGGATGCAAGGTTGGTGTAGGTGCATGTGTATCATCGGACATGGTAGAAGTCCTTCCCCTCTTGGAAATTCTCACAAGCCTAGGATAAAAATGCTCTGATACCGCTTGTTGGCTGCTGATCACCTCAAGAAGCACCCTCTCAAGATGATGAGCACACTCACAATTGCACTCAAACACTCAAAAGAAGAAGAAGAAGAATGAGAAGAGAGAAATTACACTAAAAAGCACTAAACCACTTAATAACACAAGAACAACTCTCTAGAGGAAGAAAGGAAGGTACATAGATACATTTAGGGATGATAGGGTCCCTATTTATAGGGTAGAAAGGTGAAAAAAAAACAAAACAATACCCAACGAGGTATGCGCACACTATTCATCCGGGACCCCCGATTTACGCGCGACCCTGGGAATAAACTCACTTCCCATAGCAACAAATAAAAGGTTGATCGGAAAATTTGGTTATTCGTCGGCCAAGCGAATGTATCAAAGAGAATGTCGTTAGAACTGGAGGATGGCAGGACGGACATGTTGGAGAAATCATGGAGTGAACCCACGATGCTTGTGCAGTCTCTGCACGATCGGCTTAATCATGTAGTGGACACATGGTGCATAGTGGCAACGTGGTCCAATTTCCTTTTTAAGCAGTTACTTTTTGTCTTCTATAAATTGTGTACGTTTGGATTCAATGATATTATGATGTTATCGTCATTTGCTTGCAACTAAGAAGAACGAGAGATAGCCTTCTCGGCTTTCATTAGGTATCAGAGCAAGGTTAGCTCTACAATCTTCTTAGTGGAGGCAATGACGACCAGAACGGTCAATGGTGGGGCAGGAGGCTCCACAAGTGGCAGCGGTAATGGTGGTGCAGGAATGTACCAGTATCCATTACTTGCATCATCAAATTACACCGGGTGGGCGATCCAGGTTCAGGCAATCATGGATGACCAAGGCATATGGGCAGCGATCCAGCCAATGGCTAACACGACTATTGATTTGAGGCTTGATTGAAAAGCGAAGGCTCAGATTCTTCATGTCTTACCCGAAGATCTTCTAATGCAGGTTGCAAAGAAGAACACGTCGAAGGAAATCTGGGAATCTCTAAAGACAAGGTTTTTTGGGGCTGATCGTGTGAAAAATGCACATCTCCAATGTTGGTGGGGATGACTGATGGGGAGACTCTTGATCAGTATGCCGGGAGAATGGCAACCATCTCCGTGCAGTACTCCAACGTTGGTGGAACGTTAGAGGAGTCCGCGATGGTTAGAAAATTTTACGATACTGTTCCAGATAAGTACCTTCCTATCATCGCTGGCGTCGAGCAGTTCTACAATTTGGAGGAAATGTCGTTCGAAGAGGCAGTCTCTCGGCTGAAGGCGTATGAAGATCGTACACGATCGCGCACTCCAGGTGGTGGTTTAATGATCAATGGTCAACTTCTTCTCTCTCAAGGAGAATGGGAATCACGGTAGAAAAAAAAACGGTGGTGAAATCTCGTCGAACCAGAAAGGTAAAACTTCAGCAGATGGCAGAAATCGCTGCAAGACTCACGGCAGAGGAAATGGTAGGGGAGGAAGAGGAAATGCATCACATACCGGTACTAAGGGGGGTTACAATAATGGAGGTCATGACAAAAGCCACATCCGGTGCTACTTGTGATGAGATGGGTCACTACTCAACTCAGTGCAAAGCGTCGAGCAAAAAGAAAATTGAAGCAAACTTGAAGCAGAGTGATACCGAGCTAGCATTGTTGCTAACGGTATTAGAGGAGAGGTCGTATATTTCAAATGCGTTATCTCACCAAGAACAAGAGGTGCCATTACAAGATTCCGGATCACCAGTACTTGGAAATCTTCGTCCGCAGCAAGACTGTGTTTTATTAATTGAAGACAATATTTGTCTAGAGCTATATCAGGCAAATTGCGCTCCCCGTCTACAACGTGGTATCTTGACAATAGAGCAAGCAACCATATGACTAGGGATAGGAACAAATTTCAGAATCTTGATGAGAGATATTCTGGGAGTGTGAAATTTGGGGACGGTAGCTCGGTGAAAATACAAGGAAAAGGCACTATCGTATTTGGATGTAGGAATGGGGAGCAGTGGATGCTCGAGGAGGTCTACTATATCCCCAATTTATGCAGTAACCTGGTAAGTTTGGGTCAACTTACAGAGAGTGGTCATAAAATCGTGATAGATGAGGATGAGCTTGAGGTGTTCTAAAAAGATCCTTGTCGGCTAATTATGAAGGTGAAGCACTCTTTAAATCGACTTTATAAGATTGAATTAAATCAGGCACTTTCGATTTGTCTCTTGTCAAGTATCAGTGATCCGGTGTGGCTCTAGCATGCGAGGCTAGGCCACGTAAACTTCACAACCTTGAAGCTTCTTGCTGACAAGGAAATGGCAGGAGGAGTTCCTCTGATTACACACCCACAACAGGTATGTCAAGACTATTTGGTAGGCAAACAAACACGACTTTTGTTTCTGGCGTCCACGAATTACCGAGCATCGAAATCACTTGAATTGATTCATGCTGATCTATGCGGCCCGATTTCACTAGCAACGATAGTTGGAAGTCATTATTTCATGCTCTTAGTCGATGATTTCTCACGATGGATGTGGATTTATGTGATAAAGACAAAGGATCAGGCATTACTAATGTTTGAAAAATTCAAGAGGTTGGTGGAGAATTCGCAGAATTGGCACATCAAGATACTTCGCACAGATCGGGGGGGGGGGGAGAGTTTCTCTCAACTAACTTCACTCGGTTGTGTGAAGATGCGGGCATCGATCGTCAATATACGGCCCCGTACACACCGCAGAAGAACGGAGTGGTGGAGCAGAGAAACAGGACCGTAATGGGGATGGCTTGATCACTTCTAAAGAGTATGAGCATTCCTGTAGAATTTTGGGGTGAGGCGGTAAGACATTCTGTCCACCTCCTTAATCGACTGCCAACAAAAGCATTAGGCAGCCGAACGCCATTTGAAGTATGGCACAGAAAGAAGCCTCACCTCGGCCACCTATGCGTGTTCGGATGCAAAGGTCATGTAAAGGTAATCACCCCAAACCTTAAAAAACTCAATGACAGGAGTATTCCAATGGTGTATCTCGGCGTCGAGGATGACAGCAAAGCACACCGACTATTTAATCCCCATAAAGGAGCAATCCATGTTAGCCGAGACGTAATTTTTGATGAAAATGTGCAATGGAATTGGAATGTTGATGATGGAAGGTCTTCGGGTTTCGAGGTTGAGGAACCAAAAACTCAAGCAGTTTCAAGGATTCCAATAATGCCAATCAACACTAACAACAATACTATTGGAAGGGGAAGTCCAAATCCTGCGACATCAACCATGGCATCAACCGCGGCTTCAATCTCTCCGTCGCGAACCTTGACCGAAACTGCCGAAGAAGAGGAGTTAAATGATGGTCCTATCCGGTATAGAAATATCAATGATATTCTAAGAGATGCACCGCGGGTGGAGCGTGAGGAAGAAATAGAGGAGGAGGCTCTTCTAATTGAAGAGGAGGAGCCATCGTGCTATCGAGAGGCAGCAGGACAGGTAGCATGGGAGCAAGCAATGAAGATGGAAATCGAGGCAATTAAGAAAAATGAAACCTAGTCTTTGACGGAACTCCTCGTGAGACACAAAGTTATTGGCCTTAAATGGGTTTTCAAGCTAAAGAAAGATTCTAACAGGGAGATTATCAAATACAAAGCACGACTGGTAGCAAAGGGCTACACTCAACAACAAGGAGTAGATTTTGATGAAGTGTTTGCACCGGTTGCTCGACTTGACATAGTACGTGTCATTCTAGCAGTGGCTGCAAATCGTGGGTGGCAAGTAGACCATCTTGACGTTAAATCGACATTTCTCAACGGAGAGCTCTGAGAAGAAGTATATGTGGCTCAACCAGAGGGGTATGTAGTACAAGGCAAAGAGAACTTTGTATATAAGCTTCACAAGGTGTTGTACGGTCTCCGTCAAGCACCACGGGCACGGAACACATGTCTTGACAAGAGTTTGAAAAATCTTGGATTCACGAAATCTACACAGGAGCAGGCAGTGTACATTCGCGGTGAGATCGGTGCAAGGATTATCGTCGGTGTATATGTCGATGACTTGATCGTGACGGGAGAAGATGCAACAACAATAGCAGATTTCAAGAAGAAAATGTTCGGTGAATTCGACATGAGCGATCTTGGGATGCTTCATTACTACCTCGGAATTGAAGTAGCACAAGAGAACGGGGTGATTACGATCAAGCAGACTGCGTATGCCAAGAAAATACTCGGACAATTCGGGATGTTGGAGTGTAACCCTGACAAATATCCCATGGAGCCCAAGATTCATCTTCATAAAGATGAAAAAGGTCACCCGGTAGATGCCTCAGAGTACCGTCGCATCATCGGGTGTCTCAGGTACCTACTCCATACTCGGCCGGATCTTTCTTTCGCAGTTGGCATGGCGAGCAGATTCATGGAGCGGCCGATTGTGATGCATCACAAGGCAGTGAAACAAACTCTTAGATATTTGAAGGGTACAATGCATTATGGTTTAGTTTATGGCAGAGGGGGAGGAGCAGAAGAAATCACGGGTTTCACAGATAGTGATATGGCTGGCGACATGGACAATTGTAAGAGTACGAGTGGCATGGCGTTCTACGTAAATAAGTGTCTTGTGGCTTGGAATTCACAGAAACAGATTACAGTCGCTCTTTCATCATGCGAAGCTGAATTCATGGCAGCAACGGCGGCAGCATGTCACGCACTTTGGCTCAGGAGTTTGTTAGCTGAGATAATTGGCGCAGAACCGAAGCCAGTGAAGATGTTCGTTGATAACAAGTCGGCGATTGCCCTGATGAAGAACCCGGTATTTCATGGGCGCAGCAAACACGTTGATATTAGATTCCACTTCATTCGGGAATGTCGAGGAAGGAAAAATCATCGTGGAATTCATCCGAACAGAAGAACAGAGCGGATTCCTTAACGAAAGCACTATCAGCGTCGAAACTAGAATCTATGCGATATCTACTTGGAGTTCGTTACCTCGGTCCACTCCAAGATTAGGGGAGAGAAATGTTGGAGAAATCGTGGAGTAAACCCACGATGCTTGTGCAGTCTCTACAAGATCGGCTTAATCATGTAGTGGACACATGCTTGCAACTGAGAAGAACGAGAGATAGCCTTCTCGGCTTTCAGGAGAAACGGCATTTAAAAGATTCGCGTTTAGCAGACTACAATAGGTTCGCGTTTAGCAGACGGAGTTGCGCGTCATTTATTCCTTAATCCGGGAACCCTACGCGGGAGGCTGCCAGAATCCCGGTGGAATTACTTGGGCTGGCTAGAGGGAGAGACCACGACGCTGTCCGGCGGCGCCTACTACTTCTTCTTCCCCTACCATGGTGGTCTCCCCTAACAGCCGGAAAGACCTCACGATGTCTTGAAAGTCTGAGTAGGATTCTGGCTGCCTGCATGATAGACGGAGAAACAGCATTGAAGCTGCTGCTTCCGTCCTCAGTATTTGGACTCCCCGGGGTCCTCGTCTCGAGCGTCCGTTTTTGTGCACCATCTACTTGGACGCCAGACGGACAAACGGCGTTGGAGCTGCTGCTTCCGCCTGTCTGTGGATTCCCAAGAATCCTCAGCTTGAGCGTCGTATTCTCCGCCGTCAACTCCTCGCTCGTCCTGTCCTTGTCCGCGCCGCCAGCAAGTGTTTCTCCCCCGAGCTTCAGTTTCTTTTTTACTGGGCGGGCACTGGAAGTTACATCGTCGAAGTTGCCGGAGAGTTGTACAATGGAGGATACGGTGTGCAACTCTACTTCCGGAGGTCTCGCCGCCGTCACTACGGAATTGGCCGCATCTGGCTCGGCCATGCGAGCCTGTTAAAGAAAGACGCTGAGAATGTGTCCCCTCGGTGGTCGCCGAATAAATAAGACTTTATTTTCCATACCTCAGACGGAGGTTCGCCGGAGATCTGTGATGTTCGACGGAAATCAATTAGTAACTCTCCGACGGCATTCTTCCTAAAAATAATGGTGTCGCCTGCGGCGAGCCTCATTTCGCACACGAAGTGGCTCCAGCCCTTGCACAGGCGATGCCGCCCAGGGTGGCCAGTGGACGCGTGCCTGAACTCCCGAGGCTTCCCCAAAGGATCCCGGAAGGTTTTGGTCTCTCCCACGACTGGGAAGAGCGCTTCTCCGCAGGGCTTTAACAACGTGAGTTGAGAGCTTCCGTTCACATCGCTGGAAGTCAAGACTCGGGAGTTCAGGCATGCGTTCACTGGCCACCCCGGCCGGCATCGCCTGTGTAAGGGCTGGAGCCACTTCGTGTGCGAAATGAGGCTCGCCGCAGGCGACACCATTATTTTTAGGAAGAATGCAGTCGGAGAGTTACTTATTGATTTCCGTCGAAACATCTCAGATCTCCGGCGAACCTCCGTCTGAGGTGTGGAAAATAAAGTTTAATTTATTCGTCGACCACCGAGGGGACACATTCTCAGCGTCTTTCTTTAACAGGCTCGCAGGGCCGAGTCAGATGCGGCCAATTCCCTAGTGACGGCGGCGAGACTTCTGGAAGCAGACTTGCACAGCGTATCCTCCATTGTACAACTCTCCGGCTACTTCGACGAGAAAACTTCCAATGCCCCCTCAGTAAAAAAGAAACTGAAGCTAGGGGGAGAAACACTTGCTCACGGCGCGGAAAAGGACAGGACGAGCGAGGAATTGACGGCGGAGAATACGACGCTCAAGCTGAGCAGACAGACAGGCGGAAGCAGCAGCTCCAACGCCGTTTGTCCGTCTGACGTCCAAGTAGATTGTGCGCAAAATCGGACGCTCGAGACGAGGACCCCGGGGAGTCCAAAGATTGAGGACGGAGGCAGCAGCTTCAATGCTGTTTCTCCATCTATCATGCAGGCAGCCAGAATCCTACTCAGACTTTCAAGGCATCATCAGGTCTTTCCGGCCTGTTAGGGAGACCACCATGGTCGGGGAAGAAGAAGTAGTAGGCGCCGCCGGACAGCGTCGTGGTCTCTCCCTCTAGCCAGCCCAAGTAATTCCACAGGGACTCTGGCAGCCTCCCGCGTAGGGTTCCCGAATAAGGAATAAATGACGCGCAACTCCGTCTGCTAAACGCGAACCTGTTGTAGCCTCTGCATTATCTTTGTGAAGTCGGTATGACTTTGTAGAGATCAGATGCGTCCTCCATTTTCGGGAGTAGATTTACAGTATTTTAAACCTTTTAAATTCCACTTCTCCGTCCTGCCATCCTTTAATTCTTGCGACATTATCTTTGATTAATTCGTATGGACTCGATTTCAACGGCCAATTCACTTATCAGTCGCCAAGAAGAGTCCCGGAAATTGAGCCATCAGATTGCAAGAAAATGCGTTACGACAATAATAACAGAAAAATAAAAAGTTTTATTAAAATATTCGTAAAACAATGTCCGATTCAAAATTTTTCGCACTACTGTAAATTATGGTCCCTAATCTTTTCTGTCCGGGGTCGATGTGTGACTTAAAACAAGAACATGCGAGAGCAATATTTTCATAGGGCCTATTGATGCCCTCTTTTTTAAGTAAGTTTTACGAAGCATGTGTCTTTTGGATCTCACAATCGTAAGCCCAACAACAATGCTCGCGGAAGAAAGAAAATGCATCGATAGGAGGAGGCATACCGGGTTTGTATAATGCAAGTAAAAATAAAACTACCTGGAATTTATACGCCCGGGATCTTTTCCAGTGGTTTCATCCGGATGTTTGAGTGCATGAGCCCATTCTCCCTTCTCGTACCTGATCGTCAAAAGAATTCTGGATATCTGGGATCTTGTTCAGCTATGATACCGATTCAAGAATTCGACTAAGAAACAGAGATAAGGAGAGGGAGGTAGAAGGAGAGGGAGAGAGGGGGGTGTGAGAGGGAGACGACGACGACGACGAAATAAGATAAAGCAGCGAGAAAGAAAAGGACCATTTTCTTTGAAGGAATATATCGGTTGGGAATATATCGGGATTATTTGAAGGAATGCCACATCGCCAGTACCTGCATGTCGTTAGCATGCCAACAACTCCAAGACCGTTCGCAATCGCTCAAAAGATAGGACGCGATTTTCCTTCTGCGTCACCAGAAGACACCTCTCAAGATATTTGCCTCTCAGTCTTGCGACAGCAGCCAGTCCCGGCGGGCCAAGAGGGCAGTTAATGTTGGAAGTGATCCTCCCATAAGTGAACCTTCGACTGCTGAGATTCAAGCCCGTAACTGAAGACTTTCGAGCGGTTAAAAAATTAAAATGGGTGGAAGCTGACCGTCCGATACCGTAGACTCAACCTTAATCGGGCAGACACGTGGAGGAAGTTAAATCGCAAAACTGCCCTTTCGAGCTTAACAAACCTAAAGTTTCTTTTCTTTCATTTGTGTGTGCGCGCGGTGCGCGAAGCCCGAGTGTCAATGACTCAAGAAGTGCATTGCTTGAGTCGATTGGATCCTACAGGTGTTACAATTGCCAAAATTTTGACATTTTGTTGATGAATGCGGAAATCCAAAACAAAAGAGAAACGACAATGCAGAGGTTCTGAATTTGACTGATGAAGGGGGAAAGAAAGAGTCAACTCTTCTAATGGCAATTTCTGATGATAATGTAAATGCGAGAAATTCCCACACTAAGCAGCTTAGGCTGATGTCAGGTAGGGGATAGGAATTTGACATTTCTCTCAAAAACTCTCCTTTTCAATCCCATAGTGTTTCAACATCTGATTACTCATTTTTCCTTGGTGCCTATTAGATAGCCCAACCCCAAAGAAGTCAACCACTAAATATCATTCATTGGTTTCTCTAGATCACTTAGCTTTATTACTCACAAATGTAATCATATGGGCTATAAGGCCCTCACTTCTAGGGAAGGCCAAAGACCGACCGTCTGTCGATCAACCGAACCGAACTGAGATCGTCGGTCCCACAAAATGGGCCAGACCGGTCTCGGTCAAGTTTCGGTCCGGTCCTCATTCTCTCTTCAGTCTTGGACCGAAGAGATAATGAGTGTCTTCTCTCTCCTCATTCTCGACATCTCTAACCTCTTCCCGCAATTCCGCATCTCTAACCGACATCTCTCTCCTCATTCCCGACGTCTCTTCGCCAAGCAAGAAGAGGGCGAAATCAAATGGGGATTACTGCCGTTGACTACTGGTGCCAAGTATACCAATCTGAACTCTTCATCCATTCCGCATTTAGGTAACCTAGGCGGTTTCCGAACGCTTCTTCCATCGCCATTCCACATATTTCTATTTTTCAATTCAAATTTTTTTCAATTTTTCATTCCGCTCTAGGTTTTCCATTCCGCTCTCCTCTCTCGCTCCCTCTCTCAAGAGATGGAGATGGAAGCGAGCTGTCATCTGTGGGCCACTCTCTCTCTCTCTCTCTCTCTCTCTCTCTCTCAACTCTTTCTCGCTCTAGCGAGTAAATGAGTAACTAATCAAGAGTTTGGGCTCTCAAGATAAACTCTCAGTGAACCTCAATCAAATGCAGGAGAGATGACCTTTCTCAATACTCATCTCGTCTTCCCTGCGTTCCCCGATGAAACTTCACATCAAGAGAAAGCTAGATCAGACACCAAAGACCTATAGATCCCCACTCTCTCCCGGAACACGAATAGTTGCCTTTCTGAATTCTCTCTTCTCTCCAAAGATGAATCTCTCTATTATGGCTTCCAAAGGAGGAGATGATACTGGAAGAGCTTCTGCACCGCCGTTCTTGAGATCTTGTCTCAAGAAACCAGCACACAAGAGATCAGTGAGGTTCACGGACGAAGATACTCTTTATTTTCTGAGTATGACGGAAATTAGGGTTAGGGAGTATACGACGAAGCAGAAAAGTTCCATGGAGCAGAGGAAGCATGTTGATATAGCAAGGAAGCTCGTCTCTCCTTTGGAAAGGAAGAGAGGATTCACCATTGCTGTTGTGGAGGAAGAAGACGACGATGTCACCAGCTGCTGTAGCGCTGATATCTTTCGAGCTCAAGGATTTTTCGGCAATCGGAGAGAGTGATGAAATACCGGTGTACGAGACAACGATTTTTTCTCGTTGGCATCATCGTGTGAAGTGAGAGGGCTAGGTGAAGTCTGTTGACTTGTCTTGGTGTTCACCCAAAATATGCTATAAATGGCGCTGTTCAATGAGAGAAAGAGAGAGAGAGAGAGAGAGAGAGAGAGAGAGAGAATGAGAGAGAATGAGAGAGAGAGAGGCTCTGAGACTCTGAGGTTTCATGGTCGAGGTTAAGGAACGTTTTATCGAGGATTGGGATTTAAAGCTATGAGTTTCTATCTATCTTTTTCTTCATTTAAATAGAGAGGAGATCAGGAGAGAGAAATGGTCAACGGAAGCTCCCAAAGATGGCATGCGGCAATCCTTTCAGAGTTTTTATCGCTGAGATAGAAGAATGATAGATGGAAACCGTGAGGAGGGAAATGAGAGAGAGTTGTAGTGTTTCATGATGGATTCATTCCTCAACTTGGTAGAAAGATGGCACCATGCAACGACAATGGTGGCAATCTAGAGGTGGTTGGCATCATATAACATTAATCCCCTCGACTTTGGGCTCATTACTTTAAATGTTGGTCGTTAAGAGGTTGTAGTTTTGTTTACGTTCAATATGAATTTTTTGGATTACCAAAATCTAAGGGGCTGTACAAGCAGCCTGCTGCAATGCTGGGTTTGGTTATGCCTCATTCTCCTCCTTTGTCCCACATCACTTTTGTTAAAATCAATTTGACAATTTGTTACTCTTTGTTACCATAGATATTGTAGATGGTTACTCTTTGTTCTATTCCTCCTATAATCTGATTTTTTATTTTTTTAAAAATGATTATTATTTTGTTCTAAATAATTCAGTATTTTACAATATTATTTTTTTTGCTGTTGTGATCATTATGATTGATCAATTCAGTATCTTGTTTCCATTCCTAAGTATTAAATATCATAATGATATACATTATACTAATATCCATTATGGATGGCCTACATTAGTTTCTAAATATTTTTTCCTTTGGAATCTAATTTATAATCTAATTTTTAGCCTATAATTTAGATTGTCATCAATGGAATCAATTGGAGATGAGGTACATTTTATTTTACATTGATCTCTAAAAATATATGATCATAGCTTACTAATGCTATAATTTTTCTTTTAGATTGAATCAAACGATGCATCAACATTTGTTTCTACAAGTGCTACAGCTACAAGCTCTTCACAACGAAGAAAAGCCTCACCAGTCTTAGTAAATTTCATGAAGATCACAGATGATGAGTATCTTTAAAAAAAATTTAAGGTAGCTACCCCATCGAAAGAGATAAAAGTGAAGAGGGATAGAAGTAGTTGCACAATCAAGTTATGGAATCACTTGGAAAGGTTTCATGTTGAGAGTTATAAGTAACTAAGGCCATCAAATGCTCCTAATACTTTAACAAACTATTTCTCAAAGACTTCAAAAATTTCAGTCAAGAATTCAGAGTAGACAAAGAAAGAGTGCATAGATTTAATTATTAAGACAGATGCACCTTTTACGCTACTTGACCATCCTCAATTTAAAAAGTTTTGCATTTACTTAGTACAATGTGAAGCAGGGATTCCTAGCCACAATTCTGGATGACGAGGGATGGAGAAACTATTTGAAGATGAAAGGAATAAGGTAAGAGAATTACTTCGACCAATTGAAAGGGTGTCCCTTACAACAAACACTTGGACAACTAAAATAATGTGGCAATACTTGGGATCACAATATATTGGATAGATGATATGTGGAGACTTCATGAACAAGTGCTCGCTGATGAGGAGTCAGGTATATCACATCAAGGGATAATTTTAGTAGAGGTTGTGAATCATGTGTTAGAAGAGTATGATCTCACTCAAAAGGTAAGTAAACATGAATTTTACCTTCCTTATTTTCAATCTAAAATCTATAAACATGAATTTTTTCCCTAGGTTTTTTCTATCACAACAGTTAATGCTAGCAATAACAAACAATGGCAGCAAGCTTGGAAAATTTATTACGTGAGAGTGGATCGACATTCACCAAGAAATTCCATGTGCCATGTATGGCCCATGTTCTCAACATAGCTGTTCAAGGAGGCTTGAAGGAGTCGGGCAATTCATCATTGACTTCATTATCTTCAGAAAGTGAGGGTGATGAAGAGTGTGAAGAAGATGATGTAGAAGTTACTTCACAAACATCATTTGGAACAATTCTTCATCGGCTTCAAAAACTTGTTCTTGTGGCAAATAGCACACCACAAAAAATTCATCACTACAAGGAATTATGTGAGAGGTATAAAATGTCAAATAAAAACTTATTAACCATAGATGTTCCCACTAGGTGGGATTCGACATATGACATGATTATGACAGCATGGGACAAAAGGAAGGTATTGAATACAATGGCAACAACTTGTCTTAAAGGTGGTAAAGGAATTTCTTTAATTATGTCAGAAGAGTGGGATCTTCTTCAGATTTTTGCAGATGAACTTCTAGCTTTTAAGGAAGCCACCGAGATGTTTTCTCAATCAAAGGCCATTACATCGCCTAATGTTACTTCTTTTTGATCTTTTTTTCTAAATCAGTTGAACACATCAATTATTGCCTTAGGTAATCCCTTCTCAAGGTGTGATGAGAAGACCAATGAGCATAGAACAATCAATGGCACTGAAAGGAGCATATACTATGATGAAAACAAAGTTACTTAAATATGAGCTACAGGTAAAAAGAAAGCCAATCTTTCCTATTGCTGCAATGCTAGATCCATCTTTGAAATTTGAATATATTCCAACTAATGAGCAAAAGTATATCACGAAAGACTTTGAAGCATTTGCTTCAATTGATGCATGCCCTGCCAATATCAAGTGCTTGCTCACAAAGTGATCCATTATCCAATATTTCTACAACTTGTTTGAAAATAATGGTTGAATTGATGAAGCGTAAAAGGAAGAAGAACATAAAACATCTTATTAGAAAAACCAATATCTAATGAAATATTTGATTATTTGCATGACTCTCAAGTTGAATGTTATCATCTTGATGCTCTACAACGATGGTGTAAGATTGGGTCTGAAAAATATCCACGACTTATAATGTTAGCAGAGGGATTTCTCTCAATTTGTGCTTCAAGCTCTCCATCGAGCGTCTTTTTCTCATCAAGACAGGGGATCATAACATACAAAAGGGGGAAGTTATTTGCAAGAACTATATCGATTTTGATGACCTTAAAATCGTGGGGTAAAACGGGTGAAGCAGATACTGATGATGAAGAATTTGGTGAAGATACGAACTAATTTTCATGTTATTATGCTTTCATCTTCTTTGTTTCAAATCAATAAGTACTATCAGTAAGGTTTCTGACTCTAAATTTTTTTTTATTAATGGACGTTGATATATTTATCTCTTTTCAGGTATGCATATCCATGGTCAAGAGAGACCGAAGTTAAGACCAAACCGAACTGCAACCAAGGTTGGCCGAGACCGAGACCAAGACCGAATTCAGATTTGGACGAAATGGTGTGCCAAAAACTGGATTGTGACTGGGAACGCCCAACCCTACTCACTTCTACATCTTTAGTAGGTCGGATCTCTAAAATATCAAGACTTCTAAGATGGGGTAGAGCAGATCAAATTTGAAAAATATGAGTTTTTAGAATGTAAAATTTTAAAATTTTTGAAAAAATGGTTGAGATTTTTCTAAGTCCTCACTCGCCAACTAGAACTTTTCATTGCCCTCAATCAAATCTACATGCTCATGTAAAAGATAGCAAAAACACTGAACATGGCATGAAAAAGATACAAAAAAATATGGTGAGAAGATAAAGGTTTAAGAAAAAAACTCATTGAGCATTGATGCTTGTTCACGGGATTTCTTGCAGGTGCACCCTTTCCATATCTCGTAACAAATCTGAGCACCTCCCGATGGTCATTTGTCCTAGTGGGGATTGCCTCGATCCACTTGGACACATAATCCACTGTTACCAAGATATACTTTTTCCTGTCAAAAGGTGGGAAAGGTCCCATAAAATATATCCCCCAAAGATAAAAAATCTCCACTTCAAAGGATCGGCCTCATTGACATCTCATCTCGCTTGGAGATGTTTAATGCTACTTGACACTGTAGGCATTCCAGTATAGAAATAGTGGGCGTCCTTAAAGATGGTGGGCCACTAGAAGCTTCTCTATAAGATCTAATCCGCGGTCTTGCGTGCCACGAAATGTCCTCCGCAAGTCGATGAGTGACACATCGTTAAGATGTCTCCTTGCTCCTCCTATGGTATGTATCACCAGATGATCTGATCGTATCCTAGATGGATTAGGAGTGGTTTTTCCCAAAAGTAGTACTTGAGATCATGGAAGAACTTATCTCGTTGATGATGATTCCAATGCTTCGGGATTGATCCAGTCACGATGAAGTTGACGATGTGTGCATACCAGGGGGCGTGGCTCGAGATGGCAATGAGATGCTCGTGGGGAAATGTGTCACCAATTTCTCCTCCTCCTTGAACATGGAGACGCGATAAGTAGTCTGCCACCGAGTTCTCACTGCCCTTCTTGTCTTTGATCTCGAAGTCAAATTTTTGAAGTAGCAACACCCATCATATGAGTCGTGGTTTGGCCTCTTTCTTGGAGAGCAAGTATGATGTAGGATATTTCTAAAATTGATAATATTCCTACAAATTAGGGAGGACCTATGAAATGATATCATTGAGGAATTAAATGATTAATTCAGAGAAATTCGTGTGGGGAATATTCGAAATTATAATGATAATAGTGAAGATAAAGATGAAGAACGTGTAGAGAAGATAAACAGATAAAAGAGAAAAGATATTAATTAATGAATGCGTTTTTTATTAAGATATTTCTATAATATGGAGGGGATTTAGGATTGATAATTTAGGATTTTAAAAAAGTGTATATATCTGAGAAATGATAGGGAGGATAATGAGTGATATGGGTTGATGGAAGAGTGAGATAACTCGGAAAGATAATAGTGAGGAAGAAGGTATGAATACGTGAGGAAGAGAGATGAGTGATAGTGAGATACGTAATATGTAAAGAGAGAAGGGAATTTTAATATTATTTGGGAGTGTGAAGAGATAAGAATATTGATGGTATAGAGATTTAGAAAGATATGACAAGGAATATATGGAAACATATGAGTTGGGTAGAATTTATAGGAGACGGAAATACATTAAAGGTTGTGAAGAGAGAAAATAGAATGAGAGAGGGTAGATAGCATTGGACTTATGATATTAATATGAACTATCAATCACGGTTTTAAGAAGAGAGGACGATACCTGATCTGCGATGGGTAAACGACGCTCTTGGAGCTACCGAACGATCCACAAGTTTCCGTCGCTTATTTCTTGACTCAAAGTGAATGGAAGAGGACATAAATGGGGGAGAAAAGGAAAGGAAGAATCTCGGAGTGAGGTTGTGGAAGGGAGACACTGGAAGAACACAAACACAGGGATAAAAGTAACCACGAACAAAATTTTCATTCATCAAAACTGCATCTGTCGTTTACAATCGTCTCTTTTATAGGAAGAAAGAGAGGGAAGTTTATTTTGAAGAGATGCTTCGAGAAAAATAGAAGCAGTTACGGGAGCGTCTCTTCGTTTCATGTGGTCGTCGCGTGGTGGGATTACGTGGAAGCGTCTTTAAAGAGTACGTGATGTAAAAGACCGTCCCCATTTAAATAGTAGATCCTGGGGGTATTTCGGCTGCTCTTTTAATTCTTTCTCAGGTCCTACCGTGGTGGCGCCGTCAACGCCGTGGAAGGCGATGAGCTATGGATATTAGTTCTATCTTCAGCCGCTCGATGTCCGAGTCAGGCACGGCTTGAGAGTCGGGGAGTGCGCGCATAATTTGCCAACTCGGAAAATGAGGTCTTCCCTTCTCTGTTGGCGTCTCCGTCATTGTTCTCCTCAGCCGCATGCAGAAAGCTCCGAGGATACGAATGTACTTGTAATCCTCGTTCTTGATAAATTCTACTACGATGTCCTTCTCAGGCTGGATCTAGAGCATCTTCAAGATGAGACACATGAAGGGAGTCAGCTTTCAGTTGTCGCTGTTGGTTCCGTTGAGGTGGTCAAGCTCCATGGCTTTGTCGATAATCGTGTCCGCTGTGAGTCCAAAGCACTGCTCCTTCCAGTACGTGTTCTAGTAAATCTTCGGGCGGAGAATTTTCTTTTTTCTTTCTCTGTCGTCGGGTGTCTTTAGTCCTCATGCGATATTCTTGGAGGCATGGTCGGGTGAGAGCATTCAGGCTATTCCTTTGTATTCTTCATCTAAAATTCCATGGACCTGGAGGTGGCTTCATATTCACGTGAAGTCTTGTTTGGACGAGAGGTGTTTTCCCCTATGGGAGATGTCTTTCGTAGTAGTTTTATATATCGTCTATCTCTTCTTTTTTTCTTCTTCAGTCGTGGGAACCATATGCATCTTTGATACCCTCCCGATAGCTGAGAGAGATGTATAACCTCATTGGGTCTGAGATAAGCTTGGAATTCTTGAATAACCATTGTCTTGATATCCTATCTTCATAAAGCTTGATTCAATGTGGAATATGGTGATAATCTTTCTTCATGCACTTCTTAAATGTTCTTCTTCTTGATCTATCTTCATTCTTGCATGAGTTATTCATGCAAAAGGCTTTGCCTTGAGTTAGAACAAAAGATAGCTTTCTTCATAAGTGATTGATCTCTCCTATGATTCTAACTAAGGGTGGTTTCAAAGAAATAAAGGGATGGACTTCAAAGAGGTTTCCTACTGATTTTCTTTTGAGATCATTAATTAAAATGATATAAGGTACCTATGATATGGTGGAGAAGGTTTGGAAAATAAGGAACCTATATCAAGGTAGAAGGTGGTTGACTTGGTCCACTCAAGGAATTCTAGGTTTCTAAAGATAAGGGTTAAATGTTTTGACCAAGTCAATCTTTAGATCAGTATAAAATAGGGACATGAGGGAAAATAAATCCCTTAAGATCTACTCTCTCCTTAATTATTTAGAGAGGTCTTCTTCATCCATTTAATAAATGGATAATTTCTCAAGTTGGTGGATAAGGAGAAGGAGGAGGAGGAGGAGGATAGGTTCACATAGAACCCTTGTGTTCATATTTTTGAAATAATTCTCCATCAAAGTATTTCAAGGCCGCATGATTAGTATAGATAACAATCTTGCTCCCAAGATGTACGGCCGGAACTTCTCGAGTGCGTAAACCACCGCCAAAAGCTCTTTCTCCGTAGTCGTATAATTTATTTGAGCTTCGACTAGGGTCTTGCTTGCATAGTATAAGGCTGTAGGCTTTTTGTCTTGTTGTTGCCCGAAGATCGCTCCCACTGCGTAGTTCGAAGCGTTGCACATGATCTTTGAAGAATTGGTATCTCAATCAGTGATTGCTTTAACATCATAAATGTGCGCTTCTCTTCTTCGTTAGTGATGAAGTCTTTGTCTTTGCAAAGAAGGATGGTGAGTGGCTTGGAGACTTTCACAAAGTCTTGAATGAATCTCTGGTAGAAGCTGACATGCCCGAGAAAGCTCCTCAAATCTCATATGGTACCTGTAAGAGGGAGGTTTTGGATGACCTCTATCTTGGCCTTGTCCACCTCTAGTCCTTTGCCTTAGACAATATGCTCGAGCACTACTTTCTCTTGTACCATAAAATGGGATTTCTCCTAGCTCAGAACTAATCATTTCCTGACACAAACCTCAAGGATCTTGGTCAGGTGAGCAAGACAACTGTTGAAGTCATTTCCATAGACAAAGAAGTCATCCATGAAAACTTCCAAGATATCACCAAGAAAGTCGGAGAAGATTGCCATCATGCATCGTTGAAATATTGCACAGGCGTTGCACAGTCCAAATGGCATGCCTGTGAAGGCGAATATGCCAAAAGGACATGTGAACGTCGTCTTCTATTGATTTTTGGGATGGATTACAATTTGGTTGTAGCCCAAATATCCGTCCAAGAAGCAAAAGTAACTTGTTCCTGCCAGTCGGTCCACGATTTGGTCGATGAACATTAGAGGGAAGTGGACCTTCTTTGTTGCAGAGTTCAGCTTCCGATGGTCGATGTAGACTCTCCATTTTGTCGGAAGGCATGTATGGATCTCGTCACCTTTCTCGTTCATCATGACCGTTACTCCAGCTTTCTGTGGAACAACGTGCACCGGACTTACCCATTGGCTATCGGATATGGGGTAGATGATTTCTGCGTTTAGCTTTTTAAGAATTTCTTCTTTCACATACCTTTGGGTTGAGTTGTCTCTGGGCCTCCCTGACGGGTCTTGACTCATCCTCTAGGAAGATGCGATGAGTGCATAGCAAAGGGTCCAACCCCTTTAGTTCATCAAGGTCTAACAGATTGCGTCTTCCTTTCGTCTTAATATTTCTAATAATTATTTCTCCTGCTTCATATCCATCTGGGACGAAATAATTATTGGTTTTGCTTTCTCTTCATCAAGGAAGGCATACTTGAGTATTGATGGGAGAGTCTTGAGCTCCAAGGTAGGTCCCTCCAATGGTAGCTTTTCAAATCTTGCTTCCTTGTCGATCATCATCACTTCATGTAGGCGTCTATATCCTAGTCGTCGGAGAAGTCAATGGCGCCCAAGTCCTCGGAAGCTCGTGAAGGGTATTTCATAAGCCTGTTGATGTCGAGCTTCACGGTGGGCTCTCCCACTTTGAGAATTATTTCTCCTTTCTCCCAATCGGTGATGGCTTTTTCTGTAGCTAGGAAGGGTCATCCTAAGATGATTGGGGCTTGGCTAAGCTTCCTGGTCATTTTCATATCGATGACTAGGAAATCTACCGGGAAATAGCAATCTTTTATTCCCACGATTACATCTTCTACTACTCCATGTGATTTCCTTACCGATCCATCTGCTAAGCATAACAATACTAAGAAAAGACTGCAACTCCCCTACATGACAATGGTCGAATACGGCTTTAAGGGAGGATGTTAATACTAGCTCCAATATCTAGCAAGGATCTAGTAAAGGATATTCCTTCTATTTTACTCATTATCATGGGTGCTCTCGGATATCTCTTTTTAATAGGTAAGGAATTCATCAAGATTGAACTTACTATTTCACTTAGTTGGATCCCTCTAGGGTTTCTATGGGGAGTGAATATACCTTTAAGAAATTTAGCATAGGATGAGATATGCTTGATGACATCTATTAAGGGAATGGTTATGGTTACCTTCTTAAAGGCTTATAGTAGATTTTCATCGGATTCACTAATCTTGGCTTTTGGGATGATTAAGTGCTTGAGGATAAGGCACAGGGGGTTTATATGTATCAGTGTCAGGTTCAACCTTGGCCTGTTCTTCCTCGTCCTCCGAATCGCTATCGTACTTGACGATAATTGATGTTTCTTCATCGATCGGGCCTAGGAGGATTGGATGATCCTTGTATGGATCTAGTAGATCTTTGCTAGTCTAAAGGCTCGATATTTGTTAATGTCATTTCCATAGCCTCCTCGTCGATGTGTACATGGTTGATATTATGTGTTTGTCTCGATGAGGCCCTTTGATTCCTTGGGTTAGTTGTGGCCTGCGAGAGAAGTTGGTCAGTAAAAGTTACTTGCTTACCCTTCTTATCAATCGTTGGTTGGAAGTTCGTCTTGACGAAGTCCTGTATTTTGTCCCCGCGTGAGTTCATCAGCGTCATTTGCTCCATCAATTGCGAGATCGCTCTGAGGATTAGGTGTGATGCCGGTGTGGTCTAGCGTGGGGTTGGCATGTAAGCTTGCGATTGCATCTGCAGGACGAACGATGATTGTCTTTGATTCGCGTAGGGTTGTTGATGATATTGGTGAGTAATGTATGATAGAGGATAGGGTTGATCATTGTTCTTCCAAAACAATGCATGCTGTGAAGGATTGTTATTGAAAACAAGGGTATTATAATACTTCGGGTATGCACCTAGAAAATTCGGTCGTCCCTGCTGAGTTAGTCCTCCTGATGGACCTTGTCTAAACATACCCTGCCCTTGGATTGCCATTACGAGGCATTCTAATTTGATGTGGTCGAATCTAGAGCAATTGGCACACGTCACCACTTCTTGGAGTGAGACGGTGACAAGTCCTTCAAAACCGTTGCGGATGGTGTGTCGGTCCAGTAGTGGATTATGGACTTCTGCCATTTTGTCGATTCTTTTGAGGAGCATCCCATCTCTGCTGATTTTGTTTCGATCATTTGTCTTTTCAGCATCGCACCTCTTCCGAATGGTTCAGCCGCATTGTGGTGGATATTCTCCACCATCGTCTCGCTGAGTTCCATAGCTTCGTCTTCACATTTGCTCATGAAGGTGCCAACACTTGGTGCATCTAAAAGATATCTATCTTGCGGGCCTAACCTGTCATAAAATATTTGCGTTAATTCGTGGTTAGACACTCCATGGTGTGGACACTCCCTAGTGAGGTCTCTAAGTCTATCCCAGGCCTCGTGGAAAGTTTTACTTGTACCTTGGGTAAACTCGCAGATAGCTTTCCGGACAGAGGTAGTTTTCCCTACGGAATAGTATTTTCTAAGAAATTTTTCCTCCATCTTGGTTCAACTAGTTAATTCTTTCCCTAATTTTAAGAACCAATCCTTGGCTCGGTCTCTTAGGGTAGCGAGAAAGAGTTTCATTTTCATCGTGTCGGTGGGGACATTCTAAAGATGACTAATTTCACATACTTGGGATAGCTCGTCTACGTGTCTATATGGATCCTTTGAAGGTTTAATATGGAAGATAGGAAGCATACTCATAACATGAAAATCTCTTCTAAAATTTGCCCCTCTATTTAGCGGCGCATGAATCCTCGTGACAAGTCTCTAGAGTACGTGCATAGCGTAGTCACTAAGGCATTTCCTGGCATTTCCCTCGTCATTCTGAGCCATTTCTACTGGTTCTATCGGTTCTACGATAGATGAAGTCTCGATAGTATCGGGAGATTGTCAGGATCGTTCAAAAAAATCTACGTTTAAAAGGTTATTCCGTAATCTCCAGGTGGTATGTCGTTTCATGGAAGGGTGGATCGAGTATTTAGATTAATATAATTATAAATACTTATAAATTTATCAAAAATTGACGTCAATCGTACTTGAGTGTCGGTGTCCGTGAGAGTGAAGCCCTCTTAACGCAAATTTGATGAAATGATTGCCCACAATCCTTAGAAAAGGGGCGGAAATCACTTGATCTTATCCAATTAAGGATCTCAAAGATTGATTTCTAATTCAGATCACTCAGTGTAGGATCGATGTGAGTGAATTTGAAGAAATGAAAAGAAAAATCCGAGTTGACCAAGTCAAAATTGACTAAATTGATCAAAAGTATACCTTAATTCCCCATCAGTAGTGCCATTTGACGGATCGAGACCGTATGATCATTGAAAACACATGGTCAAGAATCAAAATAATATTCAGACTCACCAATTTTAAGATCAAATCACGAATTAAGGGGTATATTGGTAAATAAGGGTCGAATCCACAGGGAAATAAGATAATTTCTAAAGATCTCTTTGATAACATACATTTATAACCTGAATTCTTACCCTAATTAACTCATATTCCTACTTCTTTTATGTGAATATGATGCATGTTATCATACTTTTTATGAATTTTTTCCAGTAGCATGTCATTTCACTAAAGTTGATATTTATGCATAAATTAGAGATAATTTCATGCTTAAGATATGATTAATCTTTTGTTTAGATTAACAGGAGTTAATCTCAGTGATTAAATGAGTTTTGACTTTAGTAAATGTTTGAAAAGATGATTTTTGGATGAATTTATAATTTATAAGGGTTTAATTAGAACTTATTTAAGGAAATTTTAATTCATCCTTATTTCTTTCTTGAAAACATAGTTTAAATGAAATGATATTAAAAAGGAAAGAATTTATGATCCAATGGAGAAAATTTCAATTAAAAAGGAGTTGTATATTTTAAATTATGAATTTCTGAAGTTTTATCTGATTTTTCCTATTTTTATTTGATTTTTAATTGAATTTTTAGGTTATTTTTTAGTGAAAATCGCGAAAAAGGGGGAGAAATTACCTGCGGCTGACGTGGCGAGCGGAGCAAACGTGGCGATGGGCTGACGTGGCGCGCGGGTCCACCGCGCCGTTACGACGTGGCGCTGAGGCCACGTGGCAGGACGCGTGTGGCCCGCGCGTGGCGCATGTGGCGCTGACGTGTGGCAGGAGACCACGCTTACGGTCCACGTGGGCGCCCGTGTGGGGCGCCACGTGGCGGCAGGGGGTTGGCATATGGAGGGCCCACGGGTTAGTGGGCCCTGGTTAGATTTTTGGGGCGGTAACGCACTATGCGTTAACCGCCCCCTAATTTATAGGAGCGAAAACCTTTTTTTTCTTCCGTGTGGGACTATGTTCCACACGGATTTAAACCCAGGGAGCGTGGCAGCGCACGATTGGCCCGCGCGCAGGAGGCGCGCCAAGTGGCAAGGAGGCCACGTGGGCGCCCGTGTGGGGCGCCACGTGTGCGGAGCAGGGAGGAGATAAGAGAGCTAATAGGGGGAGGCCGCTTCCCTATTTAACCGCGTCCTTCCCCTTCTTTTAATCCGTGTGGGACTATGTCCCACGCGGTTTTGTCTGTTTTGCGGGGACGCGTGGCGGCTCCGGGGCGTCGGATTCGGCTCAACGGCGGTGATCGCGTGGACCCGAGTCCACGCGATCACGATCAAAGCACGTGCGTGAAATCATTTTTTTAAGTGGCTTTGATCGGAAGGCTCTCGAAACGCCACGTGGCATCCCGATCAGCGAGCGATCGTCATCAAATCAAAAGCGTGAGATTCATCGGCGGCCGCGATTACTCGCGATCATGACCAGCGGATCTCCATCGGACGGCGCAAATTAATGGAGGAAGAACCCTATGATCGCGGTGCGATCGAGCCGCGATCGAGCCGCGATCGCGGCGCGATCAACCGCGATCCTGAGCGTTCGTTGCGGATTCGATTCGTCGCGATCCGAGGGCATTCCCCGGGGAGTGTATGGAGCACGATCGACGTCGATCAAAGCCTGATTGCGGCGGAAATCGCGGTCAATCGTGGCGCAAATCGTGGCTTTCTTGGGAGCTAATTTTGACGCCTAATGCACGCGGAATTGTGGTGGCTTTGAAGCCACGATGCCGCACCCAGGAGACTCGCTCCCACGACGCCGCCAACCGACCTCCACGACCGCCTTCATTGCCTTCAAAATCGGGCCTAATTCCCTCTTTTAAAAAGCATGTATTTCCCTCTTCTGTTCTTAACTTTTGATCGACTCGTGAAGAAATTAAGCGAGTTTCGAGGAAGATCTCTAGTTCATCGTGATTCCCCCGCGTTTAGACTCGATTCCGAAGGGATTGGAGCGGGATTGATCGCGAATTCCTCCTTGATTTCATCGAATTTTCCCCTTGAATTCGAAAGTCCGTGAGAAAGGATCCGAGCAAATTCACTCCAATTCGCGCAAATTGGAGCTCAATTCTCGTGGCAATCGGGTTAGTAGTGAGATTCGATCGATTATCAAGAGGTAATTTGAGTTTTTATTAGATTTAGAAGTTTAATTTTGCAAATTAGTTCATAGTGTTCTTCATTTTCCCCAAATTTCGATCCGAAAAGTCGCTGATTTTGAAAATAGGATATCTCTTTGATTATAATTCCAAATCACTTGATTTTGGTTTCATTGGATTCCTCTTTTCATCAGCTTTCCGTGGATAGCAATTTCATCAAATTCTGAGTTCATTTGCCCCTTCAATTTAACGTTTGACCACGGACTGTTCATCTTTCATCAGAAGTCAAACGTTGACTTTCGGGGTCAATTACTTTTTATTGACAAATCAGAATTTGATAATTTCGGTCTTGTTGGATTCCTCTGGCTCTTAGCTTTCTTTTGACATATAAATTTCAAGATTTGGATTTCATTTGGTCATTCAATTTGAAGATTTCCTCTGAGGTGTTCATTTCGGGGATTTTCTGATCATTGATTTTCAATAATTCATAATAAATCCATTTCTTATCCAAAAATTACAAAACTTATATCAATAAAATCCATTTTCTCTCTAGTTTCCAAATATCTAACTTTCGTAATCTTCTGACTCTGTTTGATTCTCTGATATTGCAGAACACCTACTGCTGGTCAAAGTCAACGCTTTGACTTTGACTTTTGACTTTTCTCTGTCAAATCCGAGATTTCAAATCTTAAAAAGTCTTATTTAGCTTATTTATATC